>JANTPZ010000654.1:0-34376 GCA_025593235.1 Vachellia pachyceras | reverse complement strand
TTTTTTTTTTTTGGGATTTACCCATTTGAATTACACTTGGATTTGAGCTTGTAAAAAAATGGTTGCAGTTTAGTGCTTAGATTCTTTTGCTTCCATGTATGTGTGCCTCACGCAGCAGGCAGGCGGGCCTCACGGGGTTTTTTTTATAATTGAGGTGAAACAAAGGGGATAAAAGAAGACACTCCAAATTGGGAAACGCCAGCTCGTGCCTTTGGTCAAACTTGACAAACCGACGTAATCTATAACTAGATATTCTTGTTCCTGAGTAAAAACTTGTGATTCGTTGCTTTTCTGCGTTCCATGGTATTTATGGCACGCCACTATATTCTTTTCTTGAATGGCCCTCGCCTACACTCTGAAGCTCCATCTGCCGTTATATTTGTGGCCTTTTGCTTAGGTGGAAAGATGCCGGCCGGTGTTAAATTTGACAAAACAAGCCTTCAAATGTTGGCCTCATGAAAATATGGAGATAGCTGTTGGGGTAGCAGTAGCTTAGGCTGAAAAAATATAGAGAAAAAGAGAGTAATTTCACTGGTATAGCATGGGAAATATGAGCAGGGTTGGGGATGAGTAGTCTCCATCAAGGGTGTCCTTTGAAACAGTTCTCTCGGACAAAAGCAGTCAGACAAAGCTATTATGACGAGAGAGACCTATCTTTGTTCTCCTAAAGCTTCAAAAGGACACCCATATGATAAAATACTCATAATAATGTGTATCTTAGAAAATATTTTCTAACAATGGTATATGTAAGTTAAAGTAAAAATTATTTTAAAATTTCTAAAAAATATTTTGAAAATCTAAAAGTTATTTTTTGGATTTCATAATTTTTTTAGAATTCGTAAACTTCCTTTTCCAAATAGATTCTCAAATAGTAGTGCGTGCTGGGCCTTGTGTCTAAAAGGGACAATGGAGCGTGAGGGTTTGATTATTTATGGGATTTTACCTTCATGGAGTCAGAGACTGAGCGAGCAATTGGTGGTTAATCTGGGGATACGTCTGTGAGCGTGGGAGGGAACAGAGGCTGAGAACATGGTAATGCATCAGACACATTATTTAATGAAGTGTGTTATCGTGTTAGTTGCATAACAACACTACTGGCACGAATGAAGATTATAATAATAATCATCAGGACCGATTAGGGATATTGTTTTGTAGTTAGGTGGGGTTGAATAAAATAGAGCACAAGCGCTTCCATCATCACCAGTGCCACTCCTAGATATTTTTAGAAAAGCAGGCACAAAACTTGGCCACCCTCATTCCCATGAAACTTTGATGTTTTTTTTTCTTTTCAGATCAGAGTCAAACATTTATAATGCGCCGAATACCCTCCTCTTTTTGATGCCATGCACAGAAGGGGAAATTACCCGCCCAATTCTAGTTTCTTTACCCAAATCAAGACACTGCTGTTATAGTAAAAATATGTATAAATAAAACATGCACATATACTTTTTGTGTAGGGAAATAGGACTATATTGGATTGCTGAGATCATATCGTGTTTGTGTGGGGGAGCAGAGAGAGAGAGAGGGGTTAACAAGGAAGTGTTCCAAATTACAGAAAATGGCAGGGGCATTGATTTTACGTAAAGGGAAGAAGAAAACAAAAGTGGTAAGGGTTAATTGGTGAGAGAGTAGTACAAAGTGGCCGTGTCCTTCACTAGTTTCAGGCCCTACCTCTTCCCCCTTAGATCTCCTTTCCTTTCTCTTCTTTGCATCGCATATTCATGGCACACATCTCTCTCTCTCTCTCTCTCTCTCTGATCTAACGGCCGCATGTTATTACAGCCCTAAAGAAGGCAAACGCCACCAGGACGATCTAGTAATTTTTCAAAAGTCACTGTTTTTTCATTGAACATAATCCATATATATGTATCTATTCTTAATTTTCTGTAAATATGTGGTATTGGAGGTAATGAAAAGTAGTACTTGTGACGAAGAAGTGGCGTGAAATGAAATTATGACCAATGAAGTGAGTTAATGAAAGGTTCTGATAAAGGAGAGACTGTGGGAAAGGGAAAGAGGGGGAAGGGGGAGAAAAATAGAGGAAGGTGGGGATATATGCAAAGAGTAAGACAAGGTGGGGAGGGAAGGTAAAAAAGAGTCGGGAACGGGAATAGAAAAGGAGGAAAGCATAACATGAATATGGAAAAGCCTTGTGTGGAGACCACTTTTTCCCCCAACAGGACTGTTTCTATTTATGGGATTTCTTCAACGGTTGCAATTTCATTGCAACCCTACACCATTCACTTGTTCATATCTTGAATTTATAATGTGATTGCCGCTGGCTTCCGTTTTCTTTAATAATACTGGTATGATAATAATTGAGACAATGAGCTCGGGTTCAATTTGCTGTAAGTCTCATTTTGGGCAGCCTCACATGAGAAGTGATATTAATAGATTCAAGGAGTTTTGTTTTACCCAACAGGCAGTTCTTTTGATATGACTTCTCAAGCTTCTTTATTTCTCATCAGTGCCAAATATCATTCAATGTTGTATTGTATTCTCGTGTTTGTTAGTAGATACAAAATTTAATCCCAAAGCCAGTTATAATGCTCCCATGAATCAGATGAGAAGAAATGTGTGAGGGATGAAAATGGAAATAATCGAGGTAAGTAAGTGGCCAATGTATGATCAAATTAAAGCGGGGAGTTTTCATGAGTAGCTAGGGTTGTAAAAGAATATGGTCCATGCATGGATGTGTAACTTCATAAAGAAGTTGGGTGTGTTTGGATGGGCTTATCATCAAAGTAATTAATATGGGAACGTCATTTATTCCTTTGGTCCTACGTTAAGAGGGTGGACCACAAATGCGTGGAGCACCCTCCCTTATGAGCGCAACACCTAGAAACCTCCCAAGCTCCGGCCCCTTGGTCCCCCACCTTTTTAATTTGCCCTTATTCTACATTCATTTTTATCCATCGCTAACTGTTGTTTCCCACCCCTTTGCTTGTTGTCTGCGATTTCGGCGTTGGCAACGTTGTTTTTGTTCATTTCTATACAGAAATCATCGACCAGTTTGTTGATGTTTCCAGGCGCTGCTGGATTACATCCTCGGCCCCTTCCCTTAATCTCTAGTTAATCTTGTCCTCATCACACCATTAAATCCATGTCTATCGTGTCGTCTCTGTCTGTCTGTTTCTGGTAGCATTGGCTATTATTTTAAGTTACCCTGCTAATCGGGTAAGTCTTTTATGGACATGGAAACAAATTCAGGTTAGACAACGAAGTTTGGGGCATTTGGAAATGCTCAAAATACGGAATTGAAAACTGTCTCTCATGGTTTTGAGAGGTTAGATCGAAAAACGTAATTCTAAACGCAAATTAAGTTGATAGTACTTAGTTTGTACATTGCTACGTAGTTCCTACTTCCTACAGATACAAAGAAATCAAGAAACAAAAGTAAAAAAAGTTCACGTGTGTGTGTGTCTGTGAAAGTTTAAATACCTAGTCTGCTTATATTAAGGGTTGTTTGGCAGCCCAATTACAAAACCTAGGTTTTGAAACCTAAATTTTCTCTTTCATACTTTTTCCTCTTTTCTCTTTCATACTTTTTCTTTCTTTCTTTTTCTTACTTTCCTCTTTCCTATCCACTTTTTTACATCGGAATCTGTAAAAGCTATAACTTCCCAAACATAAATCACTTTTCATAGGTTTTACCTCGAAATCTGGGAAACCTAGATTTCAAAATAGCTTCCAAACAAGCTCTAAGTCAAGACATCCAGATTTGACACACACACTGGAAATCCTTAGTCAAGTTATCACAGTATTACCATGGTTATATAAAAAGTAAGTTGAAGGAGCCAACGTTGAAGGGGAATGTGGCGGTGAATAGGGTTTGCGTCACGTGGTGGTGCCATAGCTCGTAAAAGGAAAGGTTGGATGGCGTACTCAGTTGCTGCACAATGCGTACGAATAAAATAGTGCTGTGTGTGTGAGTGGTATATCAGTGTCAACCTTTGGCTTCATAGGATGCTTCGTACACAGTGGCCTAATAGCTAGCTATTTCTAGCCTCCAAGAATCTAATAACGTTGAAAGCTTACTCCCCGTTAGGAATGTGGTAGAAAAGTACTTTTACATAAATCGAGATAATATGTGAAAAAGATTATATCATCTTACAAAAAATCACTGTTGAACGTATGTTTGTGTTTTCCATAAGTTCAGTCAAATGGTGCTAATGACATGATGATCTCCATTACACTACTTCCCACTTGAGTTATGAATTAATTAATTAATTACATCTAATGCCTAATTATATCCTATCTTTGTTAAAAGTGAGAAAAACAAGATCAGCCTAAATGCGTATACTGTATATATCCCCTTCCATACCATTATGCTTTATGTTTTTAACTATCTTTTATCATAACTTTTCCCTTTTAATTTGTACATAACAAAATGAGCATATATATAAATATATATCTGTCACCAAAAAGAAAAATGATAGTGCAAATATATGTAGGGGCTCATGATTTGGTGGTGAAGTGTCGGCATACACTAGCGAAATTGTTAAAAGATGTTTCTGGGTAAATATGAATTCTTGTCACATCAATCGTTGCCCCAAAGGCATGCTTTTGTTGTCCTAGACAACACACAGCCAATAGAGATTATTATTTTTTGTTATTTATAATGAGTCGACAGTGAATCCACTCTTAATTAATCCAATGCTAATCCCAGGTGATGTCACTGAGACATGTACAGTCCCAAAAATTAAGACATATAATGGATTGCTTTAGTTGAAAGTCTTGTAAAGGTGGTTTTAGAAGGCAATTATCTTTATTAGCCAGTCGTTTCCCTTAAGGTGGTATCGTCACAGAAAGCTACCCGGCAAAAATTATAATCAATGCTTCTGATGTGAGACCTGCCTTCTTCACTTCGTCCTCGCCCTCTCCAATCCAACGCATTCAATTTGCCATAATTATATTTCTCTAAGGGCTTTCACCTTAATTATTAGCGCAAGAACTTAAGATTTGATCCCAAAAAAAAGCTTCGCAGATAAGCACTGATACTGTTTTGAGTAATTTTACGTTGGTGAGCACGACAGCAATTATAAACTGGGAAAGAGAAAAGGACAACTCTATCTGTTTCTGGGATAACTTGCATTGCATTTAACGCAACACACAGAAGAAAAGAAAAAGAAAAGGAAAAGAAGAAGAAGAAAGCGTGTTCTCCGTTATTTATGTTAATCGTTATGCTAATTTTGCCATGCATTGTATGCTTGACGTCTGATAAAGGTTTTAAACTAAATATGATTGTTAATGAGAAGAATAGATTTGTTCCTCGTTTGCCAAGATTGAAGATTGCTTTACCCATTTGTTGAGCAAACTCCCTCTTTTCTTGGCTCAAAATAGAGAAATCAGGTAAAGTCAGAAAACTGACGGAGTAACAAGTAAGCCCTCGACAGAGAAACCTTAATCACTTAACGTGAAGACTTCATATTTCTTGTTCGAGATACTATAGTTAATTAGAAATCAAGATTAAAGTTAATCAGTTTGGTGCGGGTACATTTCAGTTTTCACTTTCCTTGAACGATGTTAAACAGTCATATTATATATATATATATGACTACGTACGTTAATATGATATGCTTTGATTACACATCGCATTCCACTTTGAGCACGTACTGTTCACGCAAGTGCATTTTCCCAAGATAGAAAGAAAAAGAAAAATCAGTGGCCACGGAAAGTTAAAGAAGGAAATTTGAAAGACCTCGTCACCTTAAGGGAGGCTCATAAATCAACTTATGATGGCCGACACTCATGAAACCTTGAATTTTGCCAATAAACATGATGGGAGGAATAGAGACCAATTAACAGGAAAAACACTATTAGTAGTGTTGCTTGTCAAATACGCTTAATTGTTAAGTGGTTTATATATTTTCGAATTGGGTCAATCAGAAATGTTTACGAATTTCCAATCCAAGGAAATGAATGACTTATCCTCAACTTCCCAACTGATTGTTTCGTCCCAAAAAGGAACAGTGTATAGATGATGCTACGATCACATTGGGCAGGCCGAAAAGGATAGAGAGAGGCCGAAACCTACTTGGTCCCATAAGAAGCAAAATTTGAAATGTCGTAATAGGTTGTTTCTGATTTAGGTGGGTTTGTTGAATTTGATGGACTTTGGGGGTTTACTGTTATTTCTTCTACTGGCAAAGTTTTGGTGTTTAACGCAAGTCGTCATCGTCGTCGTCGTCCCCTCCTCCTCCTCCTCCTCCTCCTCCTTCACCTACCTCATATCTGATGTCAGTGCATGCCGCCACACACACATGTTATTTTTGCTAAACTCGTGATGGTTATGGACAAGTAACTCAAAATCATTTTGTCTTTCTGGAACACTGTTGCGTATTTTTGTAATGAGAGGCGATATTGATTCTACGCCTTTTATTGCGAGTTTGGAGAGTGGAAGAACAGCAGTTTTCTCTGAACATAGATACACCCTAGGGCTTTAATGACTCATCTGTAGGTTGCCAACTAAAATTGGTATGGATGGAAACTCTTTAATGCAAAATTATAGCCTACGTGTCTAACACCAGGACCGAACTCTCTCAGCCCTTTTAGAGGAGTGAAGCCTAGAAAGAAAGCCTGTTTTTATTTTCTGTTCTCTGTTTCACACATTAGGAGAAAGAGGGAACCTTTTTAAGGAGCATGGTGTCCTTTCAAGGCACTTCTCTAACAACTTCATCCGTTGATAATTAGATCAGCAAGAACTTGGAGGTTTATTTACCGGAACAGGACACTTTGTCTGGTTAATGCTGTCAAAAGATTATGCTTACCCTGTTGAAGTTAGGATGGGAATAGTTGATATGCGATTGTTCCGGGTTAGTCCTCGTAGACTCGTTTGGCTCCACGTTTAGAAACCTAGGATGTGGTAAAACCTCGATTTTATTTTAAAATTTAGGTTTATCTAATATTTATATTTGTCAGACAAATTATTTTAGAGACAAATCTAAGTTTTAAAAAATTATTTTCTTATCAAATTATACTCTTTTAATCATTTTTCTCTTTCCTGTTATTTTATTTTTCATCTTTCTCTTTTTTTCTACTCTCTTTCATAATTATTTTTCCTTTTATCTTTCCTATTATAATTTTTCTTTGAAATCCGTAAAAGCTATTTTCATCATAATTTCTTAAACACAGTCACATTTTTTAAATTTAGGTTTTACTTCTAAATCCATAAAAATTATTCTCTTAAAATCTATTTTCTAAAACCTAGGTTTTACCTCGAATTTTGTAAAAGCTATTATCCATTAGACTTCCAAATAAGTTCAAACAAACACAAGGCTCCCGATTGATTGTCTGAGACTTTCCCCTTAAAACTTCTGCATTATCTTATCCCACTAATAGATATTTTGTCACAAACCATGGGATTTCAACTAGTCAACATACATCCAGACAGATGCTTACAAATAATATGTTCACCCCACTCGAATATAGTTTTAGATATTTTTCTGATAACACAAACACTTAGATATTGATTTTAAATCAACTCAATGCGCCAGTTGGAAATGGAGAGGGATAGAAATTTTCAAGTGAATAACTTTTAAGCCTTAGATGCCTTGCGGTCCGTCCTAAGACCTAAAATATTCTTTTCCTCTCCATCCACATGTTGAACTTTTAATATGATGGAAAATTGGAACCATTTCTCTTGGAAATGGGGAGGCATATAAATTTTCATGCTTCCCAAATTTAAAAGGAAGCTTTAATTCTTTAAAATTTTAATTCTCGAGTACAAGACAATTAAAATGGAGATTTTCCCATCCTCCCTTTTTTGAAGCTTGTTTTACTCATATCAAACATGAGCTGAACTAGGCCGAATTCTTCTCTAGGACCTTTTACGGATTAGGCCAGTACGTTAAACATCACATTGGATCCAATTCGAGATGTAATTCAGAAAGCCCCATTCCTCATCCCATGCAACCCCCCCCCCCAAAAAAACAAAGGCACCTAAAATCATCTTATTTTTGTTTTTTTGGGGGGGGGGGAATATAAATGATTAAATAACATGTTTTCACTGTTTTAATTTAATCCCTTTTTCTGTCTTCTTTTCCGCTTCTACTAAAACGAAAGGAGAGTCCAGCCATATAATGTGCTATACATGCTACAGCCACAAGTGCACATTCAGCTGTGCCTAATGACATCATAATTGCACTCAAGGATTTGTTGATCTCATCTTGCAAAAAAATAGCAATAAGATCGTACAGCATCGTAAAAATAAAGAGCTATATGCTTCATATTAGAAGGGTGGGTAACTGGCTACAAAGTTTAACTGGCAACATGATAGCATGAATCACATTCATGAAAAGCTTAAAAATCTGCTGTAGACAATAATACGAAGTATTCAAGTCCCGTGCCTTGCATTTGTAATGCACGTCAAATACGAAGAGCACCCATGTCTAGCGTCGCACCATCATCATATTCGTGGACTACATCAGCTCTAGTAGGAACACCTTTCCTTCCTTGCTTCTTTTCTTTCCTACCCTTCCTGGTGTCAGCCGCTTGGATCCTGGTACAATAAAAACATCGGTCAACCCAAAAATCTGTTGCACAACTCTTCAAACCACATTCTCAAAGCCCGTCAAAGCATATTAACCAACACAATTCAACGAATGAGATGCAAAAGCTCTTGAAACGATCTATTTGAAAAACTCCAAGGAGACAAAATCTGTATACATGATGCATACAAAACTAACTTGGCAGACTGTCTCCCCAAGGAAGCCCCACAACAAGCCTTGGATTTCTTTCTTGAACCGCATGGACAGAGCTTGTTTCTTGGAATATTCTGCATTTAAGACAACAAAACAGCAGGTGACAGACAAAAATAGTGTAAAAGAAATCTAGATAAGAATGGAGTGCATGCATAGCATATTTATATAACCCCTTGGGGGAAAGTAAAGTAAGAAAAAGAAACCTTTCCATTTCTTTGCAGTCTACTGTTGCCATTGATCTTTGTAGAGCTATTATTGGATTCATCATTGGCGGGGGTAGCCCCTGCTGTGTCTTCTTTGTTCTTGTTTTCATCGCAGACTGGACATCCTCAGAAATTAAAGAAAAAATTAGCATAAAGCCAAAAAGATATTGATAGGAATCCAAAACGCAATTATGTGAATTCCATCATATATTCTATTTGACATTCAACTATAAAGAGACCACGTGGAAGAAGATCATTACGTCTTTTTGTTTTTATTTTTTTAATGTAATTTTACTATTTAGAAAAAACGTCATTTTTTATTTAGTTGATTATTAGAAAAATTTAATCTATTTTTTAGATATTCTGAATCATCTTAAGGATCTTTAGAATATATTAATATTTTATATTTTATGATATTATTGTAGATGTATGAGTGCCACATTAGGAATCTCAAGGACATTATTTAACATCAATATCTTTGATTTACGTAGATGTCATCATATCTTTTTAATATTTTGAGTCATATTAGGCCCAGTAAGTTTCCTATTTAAAGAGCAAGTTGTATTCTATAATTTCAGGAATTGAATAAAAAGTTTTTCCTCAACTAGTTTCAACTTATGATTTGCATTCAGGATAAAATATGGTTGGGTCAAGGGAGTAATCCACTCTTTTGGAGTCTTTTATAATTAAAGATTTAGAGACGAGTTTCTCTAAGGTTTTAACTTGTTGGTTGGGTTACAAAAGTTTAATCAACTTTTGTAAAGCATTTTATAGTTAAGGATTTAGAAATAAGTTCCTCTATGGTTTTAACTAATCAATCCTTTAATCTACAGGGTTCATATCCGATATTCTTCCATTATTATTTTCTCTAGGTAAGGGAGAAAGATGGTAGCTTGGATAATATTAGAGTGGAAATGATGCTCATAATAGTTTATGCTAAATAGTAAAGACTAAACACACTGAAATATATAAACCATAAGTTGATGAACAAAACACAATTCTGAACAGAACGTACTGCTTGTCAAATCTTCTAAACACAAAATAAAATGCAAAATTCACTGATTGGCCATTACCAGAAGCATCAAGCTGGCTGGGAGGTGAATCATACTTTGTAGAGTTCTCTTCTGCTCCTTGTTCCGCTATTAAAAACTCTATTGCAGCATCAACATCTCCGTTCACTTGTTCCAGAATCTGCCATCATGAAGACATATTTTAAATATACCTGAAAGCTTCATGCAAAAGTCACTTCCTAAAAAAGTACCAACTATCAAGATATCTCCCTGAACTGAAATTTTAGTCATGGAAACCAACGAGCAAAAACATGAAAGGAGACAGTGAGAGAGAATGAGCACTTCATACCTGTTCAGCTTTTTCAGCATTTTCACATCCACTTCCTGCCATGACCACCTTTATGGACCCTGACTGAAAGGTTTTCCCACCAGACTGACTGTGGGATTTGTTAACCACGTCTTTTGCTTGATGTGATGTTGCTGAAAGATCAGCATCAGCCTTTCACAAACTAGAAATTGATCAGGTAGTAGCAAATATAACTGAAATTTTTGTTCTGCTCAACTTTTAGGGTAACACAAGTCGAAAATTAGGATTTGGTGGGAAACAGGATTCTGATAAAGACCTTGACCACAATTGGCCTTGCAGGCCCATCCCCAGGATCAGTCTTTAAACGCACACTATTATAGTGCTCTCCATCATGATAAGACCTGGAAAAGGATACTTACCCCGTCAAAATTTATATGCCAGGTGAATAAAATTTTGAGAAGGTTAAAATATAGAAATGAAAAAAAACTGTTCCTAGACAAGCTATTGACATCGATGCTCTGAAACATAGTTACAAGCATAAATAGATCTATTCATTGGACATGGAAAAGTAGTAGACAATGTCGTGTTCCCCTAAACTGACAAAATGGCATGGTTTACTAGATAGGTTACCATTAGTTACTAATTAAGCAAATGGGATCAAGAATGTCTATGATAAAAATAAGACTTGATTTAACTATAGAATTCAGATCCTTGGCAAAACCATCAATGGAAATTCTCATCAAGAGACAAGGAATGGATGTTTGCATCTTGCTTTTGTCAGTTTTTCTTCTAAATACCTCCACTGATATATATGAATCGGTTGAAAGTAGCTTCCTACATCCAGGGCCAAGTTGTCATTCATCATACAACAGATGCAATCATCATAGCTGAGATACTATTATTTATTTATTTAAGAATATATATAGATTTGAAGAAGAAGAAAAAGTAATGAGTTGATCACTGATTTGAAGAAGAAGAAAAGGTAATGAGTTTATCACTGAAAAAAAAGTACTTTTCAAGAATAGATTGCACCACAATCATGCAAGTATACGCAGCACTTCTTTGCAGTACAAAACTGTATGTTTAATAATACTTACAAATGGACCATTCGAGCTCCACGGTCATTGAAATTTCTAATGTACCAACGAGGAGACATGTTCTGTTTCAAGAAAACCAATGAATATGTGAATTTCCAAGAACCTTGTGGGATAACAATAAGCAGAAACTATCCAACATCTTAGAGGAGCCTGTTTCCTTTTGTATATGTGTTGGCACACGTTTGTCTTCATAATAATGAACACATGAAAATATTGAATGGAAAACATGATATAATGGCCAATCCTCCCCCATGGCGTTTCATTCCACTAAATCAATAATCAGTATGCACACAAGTATAAATGATATGTGGGATATCATTAGAAAGCATTAATTATTACTACTACCAACCCGGTGAATGCATATATTACTGTGTGTTGCAAGAGAAGCTGCCTGTAATTCCATATGTCCAGCCCATGCGCTATCATTTTGCATGGATTGGCAGTATTCCTCAAATGGGACCTCATCCTCAATAAAGGGCTCAAACATTTCCCGGTTGTCCTGTTAATTACAGCTTCAAAACCAGATTATGACAAGAGGGTTTCAATCAGAAAAGAGAGAGAACTGACATGAGAAAGCAAGCTTTCAAGCTAGAAGAAGAAAATTAGCAAGTGATGCTCTGTAAAATAAACCTATGTAGTAGCAATTAGAGTGACATCTTGTAGCTTGATGTCTATTGGCGTCATGCAAACCAGCACACTAAAATGGCCTTAAAACACTTGTTTTACATAAAAAATAACTATCACTTAGAAATACTACAAACTGGAGCTTATATTTAGGATTGGAGAGAGTAAACAATATTTAAAATAGAATCTACAAGAGTAATAATTAAAACATCGATTCCAACAGGGTATGAAAGAATCGTAATGCTTCTTTACTTTTAAATAAGCAACATACCATAATATGTTTTACTACCATGCTCCGATACTTCTGAAGCTCCTCCTCATTACCTTCCAATTGATCGGCAAGGGCTCTGCATAAGAAAGATCCACAAGATGATCAATTGTTCTTCAAAAATTGTTATATTACACACATTATTAAATAACAAGTATTAGAGTGACATACTAATTGGAGATAGAAGCAAGGAGGGAGGGTTGTGACTAATAAGGCATTCAAATCCCATCTGACAGGGCCAAGATCTCAGGGCTTCATCTAACTCAGTTTCACAAGAGTAAATGTTGTGAAAATTGATGTTTTTGGGTACAAATGAAAATACCTAGTATGTAACACAGCACCAAAACTTCCTCAAGTATTTTCACATATCACATGTCATGAATAGTGAATGCAAATAAATGTGAAGCATAGGGGCTAACCTGAAGAAACAATTGCCATCTGCGGTCACCTCAATAATCCGAAGGCCCAACATATCCAACTGAGAGAGTAACTGGGAAGCATCAACCTGTTTCCCTTTCTTCTTGACCTGCCATCCAATAGAATAGGGGTTTGCACGTGACCAACATATAAAATAACATCACTTATCCCTAAAAGCATCACATTTGGATTTAGTTCTGACCACATTGATTCAGAAGGTTCCATTATTCTATGGTTTTCCGTATTTTTAATTTGCAAAACAGCTCAATTTCACTCTAATAATTAACTGGCAGTTGTAACTTCCCTAAAGGTGCAGCCTAACCGCCCACAGATATAAAGTCAGAGATGGCAGATTCAATTTGCCATCCAGAAGCAGATTACTTAGCATTAAGACACTATGCTATTGATAGAACGCAAGAAGAAATTGGGCTGTCTGATAAATCTGGGTGGGAAGGTGGGCTCAGAACAGAGCAAAGGTCACACAATAGTCCAATGAGCCCAATATGGGAGAAACGGCAATAGAGAATCAGAATGGGGCCTTGGAGAGTTTCGAAGGGCTGAAGCGCAAAAGTACCATCTTTGACTCAAGATTACCACTTGCACAGCCATGTGGCCAATGCGGAGCCAGGGAATCATGCAGTCCATGATTGAGAATGTTTAGGAGGATAATTAAGCCGTTATGCCATTGCCAGTCGTCCTCTTAACCTTTTTGTGTTGAGTGTTATCCAGTACTTGCTAATTAAAGTAGGGAGCAGCAGAAAGGTACTACAGAGTTTGTTTTTTTTTTTAATCCATGTAGTAAGGGTGTGGAGTCATATGTTACTTTCGCTCGCAGCAAAGGAAATTTACGTTACTTTCATAATCCTTCATATCGTTGATGTAGAATGAATATTCAGAAATAAGAAGAATTATAACATTTTTTATTGACCTGAACGAGAACTATATTACATTTGGTTTCCTCATTAGTTCTTTCATTCTAATCCAATTGTGTGAAGTTCCTGCCTGTCAGTGTTATCCTACTGAGAGTTCTAAGCTAAATTAGGCGTAAACAACAAGGCTTGAAGATATGCCCAAAAAATACACAGTTGATGCAATCTCAGCAGCTGCTGTTAGGATGCTCTGTATTCTGTACCCACTTGATCATTGTTATTTAGTGTTAACCTTCAATTGAAGGTAAATTAACTCCACCATAGCATCAATTCCTACGCATTATAGAGTGATGAACCAAATGCTGGAATATAAATTCAAATCTCTCAACCACGCATGCTGTCGAGTAACAGCTGCCTATCCTAATAAGACATTATGATGCTGTGAAGCTCTGAAATTCCTAAGTACAGATGACGGATTAGAAATATTGACATATTAATGATTACGAATATCCGAAATCTTGAAAACTGAACCAAACAAACGCAGGAAAACACAATATTATGAATCTCCGTAGTTAATGATTATGCATACTTCAAGTCCAGAAGAGTGAATCAAACACAAGAATACTATATAGAAGCATACATGTGGATGTGGGTGTTTCTTGGATGGCTTCTGCTGCTTTGGTTTAACCATGTCCTCCTCCTCCTCCTCCTCCTCCTCGTCGTCGCCGTCAGAACAAAGAACCAGAGATTTCTTGGGATGACAGCCCCGGAGGTTGCCTAGCGGCCCATGGACTTGGTCAATATCACTTGTATCAGTACAATGAGCCCATGGACTTCTTTCATGAATTGTGATTTCAGGCCATCACCACCCAGGAGTATCCAAAAATACCATGAACCGGTAAATACATGTACAGACGATAAACAGAAATTTTGTAATGGTGGCTTACTGTAGCCAATGTATTCTATTCACCTGTATAATATGGCACTCAACCCTAGAATGATTGTACAGATGACACGTATCATGTACAAGGAAATAATCACTATTCTGTATACAATAATGAAACAGGCCTAGGAACGGATTGGGCCTTCCAGTCTTGGTAAATCATTTTTGGGCTTTATAAGCTTTGTCCAACATGTACCAAAAGCCCGGAGCACCAATTAATTAATGGACGTGGAATTTTTTTTGTTTTGGCTGAATATTTCATCATACGTGTGTCACCGACGCGTTGAACGCAAATGTATATAATGGACGGATCGTAACAGGCAAGACATTAAGATACTTCGTAACTTTCGCAGACAGGAACTGCAAAATACTTTTTCAGACCTCTAGAAAAACACCCAACGTGCCACGTGGCTGGTCCACAGGAAGAGTACAAGTGGTAGAGCAGAATCATAATTGTGTTCGATAATTAAATTATTCATGAAAAATCCAACAGAATTATATCTGCAGAAAATCTTAAACTGATGGAGATCAATTTTAAAAGTCATTTGCCTGATGTCATGTACCAATCTAGGAGATCCTAAAATTCTCTAAAAATCTTTTGTAAATACTTATATAATCTTGAGCATTCTATAATTCTTCATACATTTCTATCCATGTATAAATATCTAGATATTTTAGCATAATATTTTGAAAGAGAGTTCTGGAAGATAAATATAAGCTATTAGATTGAATTGATCTCCACCGTCCATTGAGGAGGTGTAGTAGTATAAATACCACCAAGGGCAGTGGCAGACCTAGGACCCTAACTCAGGGGGTGCAAACTAATTTATTGTGAATATATTTTGAGAAGAATTTGAGTAAAAATTTAGTGGGTTCAAAATTAGCAAATGAGTGGATGCAAAATAAATCACATAGTACTAATATATACCTAATTTTCTGAAAGTCAGGGGGTACGGTTGCATCCGATGGGATGGACGTAGGTCCGCCCTTGACCAAGGGGTTGAGTTGTAATCACCAAGCATTCAAGCAATCTAAAGGCATTCTCCCAAACTCTCCATCTCTTTCTAGACTTCCTTAGTTTTCATAACTATGTTAATTCTTTGAAGGTTTACTAACAGGATCCAGAGCTTGAGTTTAAGCAAAGTTTGTTAAGCTACACGGTGCTTTCACCAAGTAAATATTAAACCCGCAACACTGAGCAGATAAAGGAAGCAGTGAGGGGAGAAAATCTCTCAATGGCTATTTTTTTTTGTCTTTATGAGCATATGATTCAAATTATATATAGAGTTTATTCCTTCACAGTGACATGTCATATCTGTGGGGAAGAAGCTTGAGTTGTAAAACCATTTTGGTGAATGGAGTGAAGGAAAAGCAGGCCTATGGGAAAGAGAAACAGAGAAGGAGATGAGAACAATGGGGATTGGGGCCACCTGCAGAAAAAATTAACAAACATTGGGGCTAAAAGGATATATAATTATGATCATTCAACTGAAATGGACGGTAGGTGGTGACATTATCAGGGTGGATTCAGCAAGGTACCACACAGAGACACCAGTTCCCACATTGAATTAAATTTAGCAGCCCAACCAAGCCATGCAATCACAGGTGGCACGGAATCCTATGTCCCTTCCTTGTTATTTTATATATATATATATATAGTTACTTTAATACGCGAGCCACTTTTTTCAGCCAGAAGGAAAGAAGCAAATAATAGTGCCATTCGCTGACTAGGAACATCACCCGACTCAGGCAAATATAATACTGGTAATCTGCTCCAAGAGAAACTGGGATTTGCTGCATAATTAATAAGCTGATTGGCTAGAAAGAATGCACACCTCGATCGTCATTATTGTTAAAGTGAAGGCTACGGAAGTTCAGTGAAGGATGATAAGAGTAATACCCAAGCCTAAATCACTTTCCTTACACTTGAATTTCTGCTGACGTGACCTGCTATGCCATTTTAACAACAACCAGTTGTTTTTTTTTGTTGTTATTAACTGATCACCTTTTCTTTCTGCATTCCAAGTTAACGTGACCCCTCGATAAATAATTAGTTAATCAATAAGGTTACAAATCTTAAATACTACTTTCAATCTTAGTATAAGAGTTATGTAACTAATTTTACAAATATTAAAAATTAATTATGTTAGTTATTTGTTTAAAAAAAATATATTGATTGTTCCAAAATGCTCTTCAATTGTAAACATTACAACTACCTTCTGATTAAAACCGTTTACAATAAATATGAATACTTTAAAGAAGAAATCGTAAGTTAAAGAGATAAATTCAACTGAAGTATATTTAAGATAAAAGTAAGCTCTTTAATTAACTATACATAGGAGCACTGGAGTACCAATATATCCATCTGACGCAAAAAAGTATTTTTAAGCATCTTATTCCCAGCTGTGGAACTTTTTAATTTAAAGGGACACATTGCCAAACAAAAGAGAAAACAATAATTGAGTTCATCTGTCAACGTGCAATTAGCTCAGACTCACGAATCTTTAGAATTTAGCTGCTGCAATACGCGTTATCTCTTGTTGCACGAACGCATGCATGATCCTTCCTTGGATCACTACACCCACCTAGTCTCCTCAACAAGTCTTCTTCCCAGCACATGGACAGGAAGCCCAATGAACACCAATATGCATCTGCAGAGATATATATATATATATATATGCGCGTATTTGGAAACGCAATAGAGAAGTACTTTTACGCAAGTCGAGGTGAATATGTGAAGGAGATTATCTCATTTTACGGAAAAACACTGTTAAATGTGAATTTGGCATTTACAAACGTTTCATCAAACAAGCCTGTATATATAATACTTTCAAAACCACTTGTATTTTCATTTAATGTCTTTGTAAACTATGTGTTTAATCAATAATTAAAAACATCCCATGAAAAACAAAAGATCAATATTTAATTTAAATCAACGAAAAAATTGTATCTCAATAGAATTCCGTTTTAAAAAAAATCCTTAAGAATGAAGCTATTTGTATTTAAAGGCAAAATCCCTCATTAGGTTAATCACCAAAAATAAAAAGCTCATCAAGTGTTCTCACTATCAGTATCACGCATGATTCGCAAATCTTAAAAAATAATTTCTAATATCATAGTATTTAATGCAATATATATTTAAAACAATAATAAATATTCTTAACATAAAATATCTTCATTTCTTATTTTTATGTAAAATAAGTATTTATCGTTAACAGTTCCGGAAATTGTATTTCTCGATGCGTATAACAATTAAATTGGCTAAAAAATGAGAAGGTTGCAAACTCCCATCACGCACACATGGCGCAGCTGAAATACTATTGGGCGCGTGACGGTTCAGAATGGAGACAGGGACGCCCGCTCTTCCGGTCCGTGGGATGAAAGAAAAATCACCGCCAGAACCTAACTGAATGCTGCCAATTTCTCAACGACCACGCTCGTGATCGCACTCGCGCTTCACTCATATTCATACCAAGCCGACACTTTGCCATCCCGGGGACCGGATCCACTTCCCAGTCGTCGCCTGGAAATCAACATTTACACACTCTTCAGTGTCTTTTTCTCTCAGCTCGTACACTTCACTTTACTTTCCCATCTTTCTTCCCTTTCTTCTTTTATCGCGCACCAAACACACGCTTTCCCTCGAAAAGCTTTGGTGATGGTATAATTGTGGCGCCCGGTACTTCTCGATTCCTTTACCTGCAACTCTGCTTCGTTAAGAGATCAAATACCATACCGTACCTTCTCATTGCTTCTGTTTCTTATTTTGAGCATTGTCTTTTTGTTTCTGTGGATTTTTCAGGCGTCACGGGATTGAATCTCTTGACATTGGAGCCCCCCTCCTCTTTTCTCCGTGGGCATTCATGCGTATGCTGAACCTTCCTCTTCATGGTCAGAGACGAGAGAGCATAACGTCCTGCGTTGATTTTTACTGTCACTTCAGAACAACCGACCTAGAAATTGCCTTGGCTGCTTCAAAGCTCTCCGTGATTGAGTCTGCTAACACATCCTTTTTTGTGTGCTATAAATACAGACATTTTGTTTTTTGTTTTTTACTAGTTGCATGCAAATAGTTTGTCCATTGATGGAAATTTTAACAATTTGGTGTAGTGGACCATCTTATACCAGTTATCTTGGTTCTGTTATATTATTGACTCATCCTGCAAATTATGCTTATTCGCTCCCCTTCACCTCGTCCCTGTGCAGGCTTCTATTCATCTGAGGTCTTCCTGGCCGTTATGGATCACAAGGCATGGCTTTGGCGGAAAAAGTCCTCGGAGAAGACCACCAGTGCAGGTGACAAAGCCAATCTCACCGTGAAAGAAAATGATGAGGTATTAATGCCTTGTGTCATCAACTATTCTAAGCGATCACGGTATTTTTCCTGTTCTTAGAATGTCGTTAACTTTAAGAAGTATGGACTTTTAGCTGCTGATATCCTACTCTTTTGAAGTATGTTTCATCTTTAAGAAGTATGGCCCAAAAAATGAGCACTTCGTTAGTTGTTGCCTTTTAGTATTCACAAGAGTAACTGTTTATTTTTTATTTTTGTCCTGGACTGGACTCTTTACACTGAATTAGATTTAGTCATAAAATCGACAGAATAGTTCTGGCTGCACCTAATCGCTTGAGAACCATAGCTCATTCCAAATAGTATTACCGTCATTTCGCTAATACTATATTCAAATAATTGTTATCTTATCTTGTTCTACCTTTACATGTTAGGTAAAGGAGCTTCTAGCTGCTAAAGAAGAATTGGAGACAGACTTGAAAATTCTGAATGAAAAGCTTGCTTTGGCCCTTTCTGACTGTAATGCTAAAGATGAACTGGTGAAGAAGCAAACAAAAATCACACAGGAAGCAGTAGCAGGTAACCTGTACATGACTATGTACTACTATCCTTCACATATCCCTTGTAACGTAGATGCATCAAATTTCTTAGAGTATCTTTTACTAGTTTCTGATAAAAGCTTAATCTGAAGGTTGGGATAGAGCTGAATCTGAAGCTTTTTCTTTAAAGCAAGATTTTGAGGAAGCTTTGCAGCAGAAAATATTTTATGAAGAAAGAATGACCCATTTGGATGGAGCACTGAAGGAATGTATGCAACAATTACGTTTTGTACGAGAAGAACAGGAGAAAAGGATTCATGATGCTGTGACAAAGGCTTCAAAAGAATTTGAAAAAGCACGTATGGTTTTTGAGGAGCAGCTGTCAGAGACCAATAAAAAGCTTGCAAAAGCTGGGACTGAAAATGTTCATCTCAGCAATGCTGTTCTTGATGACCAAATTTTGATTGAAGGTCTCAAAAGACAATTGACTCAAGCCGAGGCAGATTATAATGTACTCATGGCCAGATTAGAATCCACAGAGAAAGACAACACCTCACTGAGTTATGAGGTTCGGGTACTTGAAAAGGAGGTTGAGATTCGAAATGAGGAGAGAGAATTCAATCGTCGAACAGTTGGTGCGTCTCACAAGCAGCACTTGGAGAGTGCAAAGAAGATTGCCAAGTTAGAGTCAGAATGTCAGAGGCTGCGCCTCCTGGTTCGCAAACGACTACCAGGCCCTGCCGCCCTAGTGAAAATGAAGAATGAAGTAGAAATGTTGGGTAGGGACTTGGTTGAAACGAGGAGAAAAGGATCAAACTCAATCAGTTTCATTGATGAGTCTTCAGTTGACAATTCTCCTGAAACTACCATGAAAAGAATCAATATATTGAATGAGCAGCTATGTTCTTTGGAAGAAGAAAACAAGACTTTACGGGAATCCCTTAATAGGAAAGCAAATGAACTCCAATTCTCAAGAACCATGCTTGCTCGAACGGCTTTCAAACTGTCAGAGGTTGAATCACAGCTTGAAGAATCATCAAAAGGTCAAGTGACTGGGGAGCATCCTAGTAGTCTCACATCACATGAATTTTCTTTGGCATTGATGTCTGATATTGGAAGTGATGATAAGGCTAGTTGTGCTGAATCCTGGGCTTCTGCTTTGATTTCAGAACTGGAGCAGTTCAGAAGTGGAAAGCAAAAGGATTTTAAGTCTAGCAAGAGTATTGAATCTTCAGACATAAATCTTATGGATGACTTTGTTGAAATGGAAAAATTGGCAGTGGTCTCTGTTGAAAAAGCCCCTCAAATTTCACATGCTTCTGCAGAAGTAGCTAACGGAATTAATGGCTCCTTGGATACTGGGATGACTGAGATTACCTCTCCAGTTGTGAGTAAGGAGATCGTTCCTGTGCCTGAACCATCCAGTTCCAATGACATATCAAATGGTAAGATTACTTGCTGGCTTCAGGATGTACTTAAAGTAATCTCAGAACAAAGCCGCATCACTTGTAAAAATCCTGATGATATACTTGAGGATATCAGAGTGGCTATAAGTCATCTGAATTATGCAAGCCTTGATGAGCCTGATTCAAGCAAAGGCTCAGGACATATTGAGGCATCAACTTCTCCCCAATTTAGTCACTGCATCCCTTCAGATAATTCTTTGATGTTAAATCCATCTGCAGGAGAAACTGATGCTGCCGTTCCATTAGTAAAGAAAAGCAGACAGCAACAACCTCAGACAGATATGAGTGAATCTATAGGCAAGATTGTTGAGATCATTGAAGGGATCAACAAGCCTGTGGTAGAATATGATGATTCCGATCCCATGTGCAGAAGAGATGGGACTGTCGATTCATACAAGAATCTAGGAATGCCTGTAGGCTATGTGGTACGTGTTTTCCAGTGGAAAACATCTGAACTAAATAATGTTTTACACCAGTTTCTCCAAGTTTGTTATGATTTACTGAATGGCAAGGGCGATCATGAAAAATTTGCCAGAGAACTAACAGCAGCTTTGGATTGGATAATCAATCATTGCTTTTCAATTCAGGATGTTTCTAGCATGAAGGATGCCATTAAAAAACAATTTGATTGGGAGGAAACGCAAAGTGAAAGTGAAGCAGAGATTGGGATGATGAGTCATGTTGCAGAGGCAGATAAGTTGCTTCTTCCCCAAGAACAGTTGCCATGTTTTCCAACTGTATTTAATGTGGATTGCCATGAGCTTGAGACTAAACAGCTACAATATGATAAAGAAGAAAATGAAAATACTAATGATAAAGTGATTTGTGCTGAAGTTAAAAAGGAAACAATTGAAGATAGACTTCTACCAACTGGTGATAGGACTAAATCCTCGAGGAGTCAACTTCAGGAGTCAGAGAAAATCTCTTCGTCAGAATTGCAAACCATAAAAAATTCCAATGGAGCGCTTCTAGAGGAAACACAGAATCACGAACTGCTAAATGCAAATATTGATACCCAACTTACAGAAGATGATATAAAAGAGGCTCGTCATAAAGTTTTGGCATTGGAAATGGAATTGGAGAACAAAAACCATTGTTGCGAAGAATTAGAGGGCAGATGTCTTGAACTACAACTTCTACTTGAAAGGTATTGATAATCTTTATACTTTTGTTGCAGTGCAATATGCTTTCAAACACTGGCTTTTACTTGCCTCTTTGAGGATTGTGACTCATCAAATTACTTTTCTCAGCATGAAAAAGGATTCCTTCAATCATAATATTAATCAGAAAGAGAAGCCATTGCGAACTGTAAGTGATCTCATCTTATTCGATTTTTCTTTTATTCATATCACTATTCCCCGCTTGACATTTCAGAACGCGGAAACTTTAGCCTTGTAGAATCGTGAACTATTTAGATGCAAAGGCTCGTATATTTGTTTGGTTGATTAACTTGCTTGCTATACTAAGAATAGATCTCTGACTGAGGCATGATGTGCAAGTTCCTTCATTTGTTTGCAAATTTCTTTATAAAAACACTTGATGTCCAATTTTTACATCTATTCTTCTCAGATTTGCTAGCAGTGAATGTGTTCAAAATAAAATTATTTGAACCATAGTAATAGGAAATTAAGTTTGGCCAACAAGAATTAGATGAACAGATTTTGATCGCTCACGTCTTTTGTGCATGTTGTATAAAAATGTTGGAATTGTGCTAAAATAAGCTGATCAATCCTGCAGGACTGGGAGATAACTGCGGCTTCAGAAAAGTTGGCTGAGTGCCAAGAAACCATCCTTGACCTTGGCAAACAATTGAAGGCACTGTCTGATCCGAAAGATGCATCCCTTTTTGACAAGGTCATTGCCCCCGATGGTAATAATGGAGTTACCAAAACGACCTCCAGCACCGTAAATGTGGGTTCAAGCCCTGTCCCTCCAAATGACACAAGTGTGAAACATCGGCCTTCGCTGCTCGATCAGATGCTTGCTGAAGATCGCACTAAAGCGGATCTTATTAAACCTCCAAAAGCTGGAGATAGCAATAACTTGTCTACTTCGGTTACCGAGCCGCTAGAAAAAATCCTAGTTTTGAATGGAACGAAAGACCAGGAGGACACTACTGTACAAAAATCTTTGGCCATCGTTCCTGCTAAGAAACGGGGAGGAGGAAGCTTGTGGAAAAAGCTTGTGTGCAGAAAGAAAATAGGTGCAAACAAGAAAATACCCGGTCCTATCGCCACTTAATTGTTCTTACGTAATAAATAACAATATTGTTCAGTATCAAGGGACTCTGCAATAATTTTTATTGATTAAATTACGTTAAATTCTGTCGATTTGTGAAAATTATGTTCCTTATTTTTAATATGTGTTTTTTGAAGGAAAAAAAAACACAAGTTTGTCATACCATATAGTCTAATTTTAAATGTTTAACAGGAATGCTATCATTAATCCAAATGTTATAGTGAACTCCTCTAGGGTAAGATCACCATTAATCTCATCTACTGTTCTTTCACTCCCATTCAGCCATCCATATGATGGGATTAGTACGTACAAGCAGCGGAATTTAAAATTTTTCTAATTCTAAATATGGATCTGTTAAAGGCGTTTAGATCGAGGAGATGAAGGCGTACCTTTTGCGTTTCGAGATTGTCCCTTCCTATGCGTTTGGATTTCTTCAGATTCCACAACCTTCTGCGTTCTTGATTCCGATCACGAGGAGCCGACGTTTCCTTTATCACCTCCCTATATCGGTATCCACGCGAACAGTACCCAACAATGGCAGCGTGCTAGCGCCTCTTCGTTTCACTCTCTCTCTAGGGTTTCGTGACTCAAGAGCTTATTCAAATTTAGAATGGATGCCTTTACTGTTCACGAGCACTCATATTTATAGGGTTCATTAAGTGCATCATAATCCAAGATTAATCTTTTATTAATCTTGAAAAATCCAAATTTGAATTTCAAAAGATATTCAAGATCTAATCTTAATCAATCTTGAAATTCGAAATTTGAATTTCAAAAAATGTTCAAGATCTAATCTTGAAATTTGAATCTTAAAAGATATTCAAGATCTAATTTTGATTAATCTTGAAATTTGAAATTCAAAATTCAAAATGTGAAATTTGGATTTTACAATCTTAATTTGGATTAAATTGATTTGATCAAATCATATCCATTTAATTAATCTAAATAATGAGCCAACGAATTTAATTTATCTTTATAAATTCAATTAATGCTAATTATTTAATTTATCAAAGAAATTAAATATTAAACTAACACACATAAATATTATTTACATAATATTTGCACAATTTCGAATTTCAACATATCTATATTTGAAATTCAAATAAACCCTAGAAATAAAGCTCATGTTGGGCTATTCTTGCGTGCGATTCTGTAGGCCCATATGAAGTTAGCAATGGTCTAAACTCAACATTAGCCAACAAGTCGCAAGTGGTCTTTAGCAAAACATTACAACTACCCAAATCATACGGGGATCGTTAATATGACGTAACCTTTCATGCAACCACATCACGTCCATTTGTCACACGATATCTCGGTCAAGGATGAGGCATAGATGATGTCATCCTCCTATTCTTGACCATTACTTTCTCGATCCCTGAGTAGTCTGATCAAAGAAACGAAAACCCCTTTTCGTTACAGTATGATCATACATTTCTCATACTCACTCATAGAGGGCCCCAGTAATATCTCTCAACTAATGTGAGGGACAAATCTCATCTTGTTCACTCACATTCCTCCACATGAAAACATCTAAACCCGATTATAGCATTTATCATCACCCGGTTAAAGGTGACTTTTGACTAAGTCAAAACTTAGGACTCTCATGTAGGAATCCATGATGATCTCAAGTTCAAAGGTATTGTGACGTGATTACATATGAGATAAGCTAATGACTTAATCCATGCAGCTTTCTCATAGCGGGTCGGTTCAGCACCTTGTACTTTTACAAGTGCCTATGACTTTGACTCGTATCTCCATACCTTATCAAAGTCATACCGATCTATATCTACGCTCCCGCATAGACAACCAACCATGGACATTTAAGAAAATATTCATAATTCGTCTATGGATGCAATTATCATAATAAACATGCAAAATATATGATAATTAAATGAAGAAAATATATTAAATAAATAATGTGTGAAGTACAATGATTGATCTAGGGTACAATTTCCAACGGCATCATCATTGATTTCGTTATTTCCTTGGGCTTCCCACGGCCCTGCTTCCCTCACCACCTCATGGTGAAAGACCATCGAGAACTACAAGGGGTGGCTCCTCCTTGCTTCTTGTCGGGGAGCAAGTGTTGTATGAGAAATACTCATTTGAGAAGTCACTTCGTGCGAGCCATTTGATGGCTTAAGGCTTTTGCCACCAAGTTCAACGATCTCAACTCCAGTAATGTTATTCTCAGGGAGAAGGATGTCGCCGTCGATGAGTTATATATGAGTTGGTGCGGGCTCGACCCATGAACGGGAAGCCTCGGACTGCTTTCATATGAGTTGGGAATTCTCAGAAACTCGGTGTCTCGATCAATGCGCACGGCCCTTCCACCAGCAGAGCGAAACCCATCCCAAGAAACTGACGGACGTTTTTAAAAATTAACAGTTTTATATGGCTACTTTCACACTTTCAAAAACTTACTTCTACTAACTGCGCCGAACTAATAACTTAGTTAATAAATCTGTACTTTTACCCTTTATATTATTTCAATCATTATTCTTTTTTCCTTCAAAATATAAACTTTCACCCAGCATTCAACACAAGGTTTTTTTTTCTTTTTTTGTTATGTAAATCCTACGAAGGTGAGGAGCATAATAAAATGATTTTTTATATTGAATTTTAAAAATAACATGTCTAGATAAATGAATAAATATAGGGTAAATAGTAAAAATACTTTTTATCTTTTATGAAAAGAACATTTGACACTATAAACAATATTTGGGTGCAAAAATGCACATAATAATTCGAAAACAGGCCTAAAATGCCATAAATGTTAACTTTGACTAATATCATTAAGAGCTGGTTTGGCAACCATTTTTGAAACCTAGGTTTTACCTCGAGGTTTTGTCCAAGCAAATTTTTTTTTCTAAAAGTTATTTTGGTTACAAAACTTCAGCTTGAAATCTAGGTTTTCTCTTTCCTACTTTTTCTCTCTTTCTCTTTCTTACTTTCCTTTTTTCTACTCACTTTTTTGTTTCGGATTCCGTAAAAGCTAATAACTTCCCAAACATAAATCACTTTTCAAAACCTAGACTTTACCTCGGAATTTGTAAAAGCTATTTTTCAAAATCTATTCTCCAAAACCTAGGTTTTGCCTTGGAATCTGTAAAAGCTATTTTCAACCTTACATCCAAATAAGCTCTAAGTAGATTTTTTTTGGGTTGAAGGTTTAAATTCATCTAGGTCACAACTTGTTTTAGGGCTAATTTTGAGTTAGAAAATAAATTTTTTTACTCTCTCAGAGTTTTTTGTAAACAACCTCTATGACTCAATTTTTTATGAAAATTTTTGGAATCAAGATTATTTTTCAAAATTAATCCTTTTATGGCCAATAAGGCCACATCTTGTTTTTGAAAAAGTTTAAGGTTAGAAAAATAAAAAAATTACTCAAAATTGCATGTAAACAACCTCCATACAAGGTCAGAAATGCCATATTTGGTTTTAAGACTAGTTTATGGTTAGAAGAATGCAAATTTTTTGTTGTATGGTAATTACTTAGAAACAACTCCTATATATAACTCAGTTTTTCATGAAGTTTCCAAAAATCAATATTATTTTTAAAATTCATCCATTTAGAATTAGAAAAGCTACATCTTGATTAAGAGCTAGTTTAGGATAAGAAAATGAAAAATTTTTATTATCTCAAAATTTTGTGTAAACAATCTTCAAGTTTAAATTTTCTTGAGAATTCTAGAAATTAAGATTATTTTTCAAAATTCATCTATTTAAGTAGTGCCGAGAATGCAAGCCAGCCTACCAACCCCTCCGTTGTTGGCGGGCTGTAGAAGCATCGCCAACATATATATTTTTTTATTTAAAAAAATTAAATTTCTTTTTTTACCCAATTTTTTATAAGATTGTATAATCATACCATATTAATTGACTAATAATTCTTTTTACTAATAAATTTTCAATAATGGCATTTTTTCATTTTTTAAAACAAAAATATAAATATTAATGTGTTGTTATAATTTTAAATATAATATTATAGAAAATTGATATGAAAAATAAAATATTATATACTATTTTTGAATGTATTATATATTATTTATCATACTTTAAAAAAATATTGAGATGAAAAAGGTAAAAAATATATAATATATTATTTTTAAAATAAAAATTTTTTAAAAAAATATAGGTGGTGAGTTGGCGGGCGCGGGTTAAACCCACCCAACTCATGGGTTGGAGCCAGCCAGCCCGAACCCGCACTTGTTGGCGGGTTGGACCCGCAGACCCAAACCGTATTACCAGCTCTACATTTAAGGCCACAAAGGCCATAACTAGATAAAAGGCTAAGCATTTCATATCCTAATTTAACAAAGTTGGTCAAAATTAACGTTTGTGTTATTTTAGATTCATTTTTTAATCACTGTATACATTTTTACACCCAAAAATTGTTTGATGCCCTTTTTACAAAAGATATAGGGTGTTGTTTAACCTCTACCCATAAATATATATAATCTATCAAAATCGTGAACAGTTAATCTCTATAAAGGATAAATCTTGCAATATCATTGAGTCCTGCCTCCTCATAACATTCTGCAATTCGCTCCAAGTAGTCATCCCATGTCCCCTCAATTGAAGCTAAATCCATCAAAAAAGCAGCTTCATCTAATACAACCTGCAAATAATTTGGAGTTCACAAGATGAGAAGAATTCCGCAGGCAGCATAGCATTGTCATAACTATTTGATCACGTTAATTTATCGGTATCAATATCAGCTAATCATCAATATAAAAATTCATAACAATTTAATCCATTTACAAGTCATGAAAGGCATGATTTATTTCTCAAACTCTTTGAAATGTAGAGGAGCCATCCAATTAATAACAAAACTAAATATTGTCCACAGAACCTGTGCAGGTGCCTTCCCCTTCCTAATATCTTCTTGCCTTCCCTCCTCAGTCACCTTCTCTTTAATGTACTCAATTTGCTCATCATCCCACTGTGCAATCTTAGCCACGTCCTAAGCAGAGACAAATAACAGTGGAAGCCATATCACAATGGAGGAGGAGGAATCAATCTCACAATTACACCAGAGATCAGAAGATTTATACCTCATACTTGCAGCCTAAAGTCCACCATGGTGATTTCAAAGCCCCTCTGGCAGCATCTTTAGCTTCTACATTACGCCCAACCCTATCAAAGAAAGCAAAAAGAGTGGCTCCCAAGAATATGAAAACAGTGGCGGTTTATCAATTTTAGACCGCCCATAAATAGTAGTTGAAAATATTACTACAAACCTCAATAAGATCTCTGCATTGAAAACAAAAGGTCGAGCAAATCCGGGAAAATGCTCTTTCTTAGTGTAAAACTCTCCCGTTACTAAAGCTGAAACCTTTCATAGCAGCACTAACATGATCAACAAGTGAACCAATTAACTAATGGTTTTGGAATTATGAAAACGAGAGAACCTTACATGATCACCCTCCTCAAAATGTCGCATCACTTTGCGCTCTATGATATCTGGGAACAGACCAACCTAAAAACAAAAAAGATTCTTGTAATAATTTGTCATGAAGTTAACAGGGCAGTTCAAGAAATTTCTTATGTACCTTTTTTAAAAGATAGACATCCAAATTAGAAATTTTAGACTCCGCAAAGTCACCCTTTTGATAAAGTTTCTTCCCAGCATCGGCTGACACGACAAAAAGCTCATCATTTCTCTCTTCACTGTTTTTTGCATCTTCCTCAACCAACATTCTGTGAATAAATTGGTCCACCTATTTGTGTTTGTGTGTAAAATAAAAATTCTAATCAGGCTGCCTCAAAGAAATATGAGGAAGATGAAGTGTCCTATTATCAACATCAAAATGAATTTGCTACGAAAGAATCATGTTTGGATATTAAAAACCCAATTATGCTCCACTTACACTCTTGGCTAAAAGCTTCACTCCATGTTTGTCAACATCCACAACTGGCATTTCCATCCTGCGAATAGTGAGAATTGGAAAACATCATAAAAGCATTAACGATTAAACAAAGAAGGTTAATATTAAGCCTTTTTACCCAGGTGGAGCTGTGGGCCACCGCAGCAGTGCAGTTACAGCACCTATAAGGAAAAGAATGACACAAAATATTTATATTGAAGATTTCTCGAAGCGTGTATTTGGTACATGAAAACATTAGCTTCCCAAGAACTTGAAAACATAATTATTAGATATCTGAGCAAAAGTAACATGAAAAATCTTACAATGTGTTTCGTCCTAAATATTAAATAACGTAATGTTGGGTTTTTTTATAACAATAATACTCGTTTTCCATATATCTCTTATTTAAAAATTTTGCATATAAGTTATTAAATACTCAGGAAACTGCATTGTTCACATACCAAACATGTCCTGTACATATGCAATCTGAAGCTCATACCTGAGCTGCTTTTAGCTAGTGGTATGGCAAGGGGAATTAACCCCTGCCTGGCTCCAGGAAAAACGATTGTTTCACCTGTTATATAGCGAAGAGAAAGAAAACTATTCTAGTTAAGTCGTCTAGAAAAGAAATAATTCAGCCCTTGTGTACATAGCCTTAATAGATATACAATGCTCAAACTCACATTTTCCGAGCACCTGATGAAATAGATTCTACAAACTATTTCAGCAGTATTTTTAACTGTACCACGAGAAGTTGATAATAATAACGAAAAAAGTACGATCCATATAATAGTCAAATTCTACAATATTATGACAAGTTCATAGCGGAAGAATATCCTTCAGGAGCTAGCTAAACTAAGCAAAGCATGATACAATCATGATACAATACTGCAATATTTCCTGGGAACGAGAGAATATGCTTGTTTGGAACTTCTTTCCCAAAACAGTGTACGCAAGTCAAGACAAAATCATCTCAAAATCCGTAAAAACCATCTTAAAATTCATAAAAACCATTTTGAAATCTGAAAACCATCTAAAAATCCGTAAACTCCTTCCTCCAAACGGAGTTCCTAAACACACACAATGTATGATTGAAAGCTAGAATTTAATATTTTTTTGAGCAAACAAAAATCATAAAACAGATGCACATGGGTAAGGTAACTATTCTCTCTGGTCAGTATACACAAAAAGAAGCCGCATTCTCGATTACGCTTATACTTATTAAACGAACCCGGAATTGAAAAATGGAGGTTATTTGATATTTTTGTCACTGCTGAAACGTAAGGCAGCCTAGAAAATGAATGTAACTTGAAACACGTAATGCTTAGCTAATCGGACATTACAGATTTGACTTCTTAAATAAAAAGTTATTTTTTTAAAAAATAGCAGTTAGAGGGATTGTTTTTATTTTTATGCTACATTTAGAATAATTTTTTGAAAAAATATATTTTAAAAAAAATTAAATTTGAACTACGATGTAATTGACTCGCCTGCTAAACATTAGCAGGGTAACCAGGGTCTTGAAACACGCAGCAGAAGGCTACGGTCGATTAGCCAAGTGGTGCGAAGAGAGAATCAATAGAAAGCAATCAATATCACAAGGATTTGATATTCCTCCACCAATAATGTTCAGATTTGGGCAGTGAAAGGCGGAGAAATGCCCCTACCTTTGGCTTTCAAAACATTCAACAACTGAGGCAAATGCTCGGGAGGCTGAGTTACAGCTATGTCCTTGACGAATGCTACATGGTCTGCAAATGTTGACAAAGAATTCCAATAAACGACTCTTTCTACTAAAACAACTTATCAAGTAGCTAATTCCAAAGATCGAAGACACCATATCTATAAACCAAGGAAGCCGTGGGCATTAAAAAATCTACAAAAACGAACCGACTAGTTCTTGTTAAGCGAAACATCGATTTCTGTACAAACGAATATGGATGAAGGCACGCATTACCAGTAGAGGATGAGGAATAGCAGCGAAGACTGGCTCTGCCGTGGCTAAAAAGAACTGGCAGAGCGTTGGCGCGTGGACCCCCGTAAACCACTCCGCCGCCGATTCTCATCCTTATTTACGCCTGGAGTTTTGGGTCGGATGATATGCTCCCGCTCCCGCTAACCTGTGACCACAGTATCTCATTTTCCGTGTTTTTGGAAAAATTCTTTCTTTTTCTTAGAATTTGACCAAAAAAATCTCAGCCACAACTAAATCGGGCCCATAAAGGAGTATCTGGCTCGACCTTGAAGGCCTAACAAAACGTAGCCCATTGTAACAAATAATTTTCTGAGTGTCATGAAACGAAAATCAGAAATGCGGAATCTGCATCGCAGCCCATATTCGAGAGGAAGTTCCACTTTACTCAGTTCGGATCTTCTACCAACGGCTAATTGGATCAAGTGGTAAGCGGCTTATTCCAACTTAAGTAAGGTCTTGGGTTCGAGCCTTGTGTATGCAGCAGCCACCGTTAGGAGACTCACCCACCATGGCAGGTGCGCGACGCGGGTCGGATCCGGACGTAGTCGGAGCGAAGCTACGGTAAGCTGGGTGGCAACCGGAAAAAAAAAAGTTCTGATCTCCTTCTTTTCCTGAATGAACAGAACTGTGAAAGCGTCCGTGGATCTCATGCAGAAGAATACAAAGTCAGAGCGTATAAAAGAGATCAACAACACTTTGTTGGCATTGATACCGAAGATCGAAAAGCCTGAATTGGCAAGTCATTTCAGATCCATTTCTTTGTGCAATGTGCTATATAAAGGGGTGATTTGATAACGTCTCTCTCACATTCATTGGTCTTGAAATAAACACCGGCAGAATGTTAACATGCTAGATCGTTTTTGAATATCTAACGTACAGAATGCAAAGTTATACGAAACAGATTTGAAGTGATGGAGGTTAAATTATTCAATTTTCATAAAGTACACATATTTTAAAATGTTGCTTTACCTTGTGTATACATGACAATTTCTCTCATTTTTCATGAATAAGTGACTACTTCTATTTTCATGCTGCCGTTTAATTTCCAGGAATGTCTTAAATGGTCTAAAGACGTGTTGGGATGTTTTCCAACACATTATTGCCACGAGGGAAAGATGTCAGGATCTACTGGTGATTCTGAAATTTCCCTCATGGAAGGCTATTTCAAGGTTGATTTTAATGCAATGGCATCTTGTGGTTTAACATTTTATGCTTTTCTTTGTCGCGTCTGCTGCCTTCCCTGACCATTATTATGGTTAAATGAACTTAAGGGTAATAATGAAGTGAGACGAAGGGCAAGTTTTTTACGTGGAAGGGGAAGAGTTCGTCGCTTAAAGTTTACCTGGAAGTCTGCTGCCTACTGGCCCTACCATTCAATCAGAAAAAGGATCAGCCCTGCCGGCAGTATAATCCATGTGGCTGTCAATCAGCTTTTGGAAAGCAGTGTCCTTGTCTTCAAAATGGAACTGCTGTGAGAAATACCGTGGGTAAGCTTTCATTTTTTTGGGTACAAGTTAAGCCTCTTTATCTTAACCCAAGTAGTAGAGCCACGCCCGTAAGCCTGGATAATGTCCATTAACTGGTAATAATATTTGCTCGAAGATGCCCAAAGAGTTGCAAGAATCGATTTCGTGCCTGTCACTGTGCAAAAAGTCGATGCCGAAGTCGTCAATGTCCATGCTTTGCTGCAGATAGGGAATGTGATCCAGATGTTTGTAGAAATTGTCGGGTCAGGTGATTTTTCTATCTTTCTTTTGGACCGAAGAGTCTGGTTAACGAGTTTGCCATTGAAGAGTTGGCAATTTGCCCTGTTCTGTCTATCATAGGTCTCCTGACGTTGATGGGCTTTAATTAACATCTAGGACTGGTTCCGCTTGTCTTCCTTTTTCCGTTCTTCTGAAACGAAATTTGATTGCTTGAGTGATCAATCATTGCTGGCAGTTGCGGTGATGGCACCCTGGGGCTTCGCAGCCAAAGGGGTGATAATTGTGAATGTGGAAATATGAAGCTTCAACTCAAACAGCAGCAAAGGGTAACCTTCTGTGATAGCTTTTCTGTCCTTCCTTTTTTTAAGCTGACTCAGTTATCAGACCGTTTAATTCCTCCTTTTCAGTAAAATTCTTCTTATCAAACTTCAAAAAGATGGGGGAAACCAGATAGATGTTAATGTATCCCTTTCACACGTAAGATTAGGTGCCTCTGTTTTTTATTGATGGCAAAAGCTCAAAGTTGATTTTTTGAGTAGAAATGAAACAGTTTTATTCTCTTTTAAGCTGCATGTTCAGCTTCGGTAAAACTGTTTTATACCTGATGGTAATATTACGTTCTGGCAAACTAATATCATCCAAAGCTTTCGTATTTGTGGCATGTTGTGAACATTTGAAGCTAGGATACAGGATAAGAGGTTCTGTGTTGAATAACCAGTGTAGTTGAAAATTCAAATGAGAAAAATATGTTCTTACACACTACTGGGACTTGCTGCACAAATGTCCCTTTTGATTGGTGTTTGAGAGATGTCAGCTTACGTCCTGTATGTATATAGGTTCTTCGTGGAAGGTCTGACGTATCTGGTTGGGGAGCTTTCTTAAAGTTATCGGTCAACAACTTTTTTAATCATTTCATGTTGCTTTTTTGCCTTCTACTGATGCTATCTGTTGGGCCTTCAGAATAGTGTTGCAAAGCATGAATATCTTGGAGATTTGATTTCACATCGAGAAGCAGATAAGCGGGGAAAGATATATGATCGCCAGAATTCATCTTTTCTCTTTAATTTAAATGATTAGACATGGGGATGGTGCTTTTGTTTTGTTTTGTTTTTTTAATTTCCCCTGTTAGATTAGTTCTTTTCTTCCCCCTTTACTAATGAGTCGTCGTATTGCTCTGTGCAGTTTGTTCTTGATGCTTATCGAAAGGTTGACAAATTGAAGTTTGCCAACCATTCTCCCGATCCGAACTGTTATGCAAAGGTATTTAATTACTGATGCTTGGTTATCGGATCATTTTGATTTTTTTTACATTGCATGAAGGGTCGTTGATGGTCAGACTAATATATACAGTGGCCATCAAATAAAACTCTGGCAGGTTATTATGGTTGCTGGAGATTACAGAGTAGGGATATTTGCCAAGGAAAGGATCAGCGCCGGGGAGGAACTCCTTCATGATTATAGTTATGAGCCGAATAGAGCTCCGGCTTGGGCTCGCTGGCCCGAGGCGTGTGGTCCAGAAAAGATGACGGCGCTCCTTCAAGTGGTTGGCCGACCTAGCTTGCTTAACGTCTGGATTTTTATTAAAGAGCCAATACTTGATTCTTTTGTTATTCTTTCACAGGAAGAGGAAGCAATCTAATTGATAACGGCAAGCGATGTTCTTTTTGTGGAGGCCATGCTATTGTTTCTGCCGTAGGTAAGCTTAATAAACAATTCATTTTTCCCAGTGACGCTTATCGAACTCGCTCCACTAACGCATTCGAGAGTTGCATACTTACGGCCTGAATCATAATACCCTGAATTCTGTTCCCCTTTCCCAAGTTTAATGGTCAATTGCATTCTGGGGCG
>JANTPZ010000653.1:0-36019 GCA_025593235.1 Vachellia pachyceras | reverse complement strand
GAGAAAGTCGTAGAAATCAGCCGTGACTCTCCTCTTCATCCGCTTCAATGGCTTCCCACCACAAACGACCATAATGGAGTCAGCAACAGGCGCGTGGAACTATCTCAGGCGCGCGTGTAGTGAAGAAACACCGGAAATGATCGGGTAACTGAGGTGAGAGAAGGTGGAGGTGGGAGGACGGAGGAGAAAGGAAAGGACCAGATCGTGTGTTGGAAGATGTGAGTCGTTGGATCAATCTGTGAATGTAAGAAAAAAGAGTGTCTTAAAAATAAATAAATAAATTCTTTTTGGGAAGTCGCGAGAAGAGAGTGAACTGGTTTTGGGGTGGGGCAGAGAATTTCAAGGATCGATAACTTAGTCGTTAAGCGATTTTACCGCTTTCCCAAGTGATGGTACACATGTCCATGTGAAATGACAGTAGTACCCTCCTATCAATGGCGAACTTTCCAGGAAGGCTACTAATTTGAGCTTTTACGGTAATGAGAGGAAGAGGGTACAGAGTGACATGTTTAATCGTGGAGACGACACTTGGTAATTAAAAAAAAAGTAAATTAGATTTAGGGTTAAAATAAGAAAATACACGTGTAATTTAAAGCTTATTTAGTTCCTAATTTTTTAAAACTTCAGTTTTACCCTAAATTCTAGATTTTTTTAAATAATCACATTTTTTAAAAATTTAGGGTTTGTAATAAAAATTAGGTTTGAAACCTAAAATTTGAAAAAAAAACTATTTTCTTTTTAAATTACACTCTCTCTCATAATAAATTATCTCTTTCCTCTCTTTCTTTCGATTTTCTCTTTCCTACTTACTTTTTATTTGGAATTCCGTAAAAGCCAATAACTTTACAAATACAACCATCTTTTAAAATTTAGGTTTTGCCATGAAATCCGTAAAAGTTATTATTCTAAAATTTATTCTCCAAAACCTAGGTTTACCTTGAACTTTGTAAAAATTATTTTCAAACGAACTTGCAATTGGGCTTCTAATAAAAATGCAAAAATACTCATATGATTTAAAGAGGTGCAAAATAAGGGTGTTATTTTGAAAATGTGTATAGCATTCTAAACTAATTACACGTGGACAATTAACAACTTAAAAATGTTCCTGTTTAGAAAAAGATGAAAAAGTGTTTTTAACATTTATGAAGTAAGCTTGTGAAGAAATTTATCTCATTTTACGAAAAGACATTGTTGAATGTATGTTTTGGGTGTCCAAACATTACCATAACAATGAATGACTGACCACTTCACTTTAGCAATTAAAAACTTTAGCTGTATAAAATGATGACCACAACAACAAGAACAACAATTTTTTTTTCCCAACCAGAAAAACATCATATTAAACTAAAACGAGATTATAAAGATTAAAAAGTACCAAACCAAGCAAACCGACTTAAAAACAAATAAAATAAACTCAAACCAAATTAAATAAACTAAGAAACAAACAAATAAAAGTTTCACAAAGCAGCAAGAAAGGACTCCTACAACCCTAAACAAGAACAACAATTAAGTAGTGATAACTGCTCTATTAAAATTCAAAATTTACAACTTTTGAATTTGGATATATCAATAACTACTACACTTCATTGATTGATAATTTAAATCATATGAAATGACGGCAACTTTACTAATAAGTTGTTCTTCTTATTGTTTGATTAGATATTGGGCTCGTTTGGGAACACGGTAGAGAAATACTTTACGTAAATCGAGATAAATATGTGAATGAGATTATCCCGTTTTACAGAAAATAATGTTCAACGTGTCCAAACGTTCCCGAACACATCCATTCTTGTTATTCATATGCCAATTCCTATTTTGACTTGTCAATCCAATCCATAGTACCGATAACGTTTTTGTCATTCGTTGAGATAAAATTGTTATTCGCATAGTTATTGTTGTAATTCTGTATATAGTTAATATAATCTCTTAGTCATTAAATTTAAATTATTATTCACCTTAGTTTTAATCCCTTAAGAGGTAAAATAATCTAAAATTTTATTAGATTATAAAGATCAATAATTTAAATAAAATAAAACTTAAATCAATGATCTTGAACGGACAATATCTAAATTAAAGATAAATTAAGGAACCAAAAATATATTAACCCTTTTGTATATCTTGAGGCTTAATACTTATATATTGTTTTGCATTTTATTACTAAGAAGCTTTAATGATCCGATGACTATATATTTTTTAAACAAAACTTAGGAGTTGTTACTTACATCCACTTTGTTAAGTTTATAAGTATATTTACAAATATACATACATATTTTAACAATTAAAAATAGCATAAATATTCACATGAAGATGTTATACAAAAATTTTCAAATGTTAATGGTTAATTCACAAGTGTGTGTAAAACATTTTAACAACAAGCACTAGCTTAATAACAAGGGTGATTAAAAATTTTGACTTAATAAATATAAGTAAATTAACCTAAGTTTTATCTATATTTTCATGAAACTAAATTTGGTGACATTAAATCTCACGTTGACAAACTTTTGAGGGTGAGCTTTTATTTATTTATTTTGTATGTGACGGTAATTAGATCATTTTACTAAAAAATTAATTCCAGAATAATCTTAGATACTTTAGAATTATTAAAACATTTCATGATACTCGTTATCTCATTTTTATCTTGATAAATCCAAAGCATGCTATTGCCGTATGGAAATATGGTAGAGAAGTACTTTTACGTAAATCGAGGTTAATATATGAAGGAGATTATTTCATTTTACAAAAAAATACTATTAAACATACATTTGACTTTTAAAAACACTTCCTCAAACAAGTCAATTATCATTTTCCTTAAATTCTTCAGGGAGGAAACGACTTGATGAGCTACTGGCAACAATCATGCCTTGCCCATTTTTTAACTGGAAAAAAATGGTGTCTTTTTTTTTTTTGCCAGCAAAACACCAAATAACATTAAACAGAGAAAATAAAGATACAACGAACGGAGAAACAAGACCCAAACGAAAAAAAATGGTGTCTTTCAACTATAGGTCTTCTGCTTCTTTTCTTTTCTTTTTCTTTTTTAATCGACTTCTATCCAAGAGATCTTTTAATCATATTACCAGGTATTTGAACAATCATTATAACAGTGTTGGCCCAAGTAATTATTACGATTGCGTACACAAGACTTGAAATGAGATCACTAGTGGAAACAACCATGTGTCAATTGATTCAAGTGTTTGGTGGTCACGTCTAGGTTTTCTTTATTTACTCAATTAATAGGTACTCTTCTAATCCTATTTATAAATCACTTTCAACATATTTCATAAAAATAAAATTCTTAAATGTCTTTAATTTTACCTTAAAATAAACAATTTACCTTATTTAATATTCACTGTAACACATAAAAACAGAATCAACACATAATAAATGAATAGTTGAATTATGTTGTAAATATTAGAACTTTTGAGATAAGAAATAAGAGATCAAGAGAAGAGAAAATATGAGAGGAAATGGGAGAGCAATTCTTATTCACTTTGGATGTGTATTATATGCCATGTACAAAGCCCTATTTATAGGCTTCTAAGTATGACCTCCAAGGGTCATGAGCAATGAACATTACAATTAATATCAATGAACATACATTGTGAATATTTGTATATACATGAATACCTTTTTAGTTTCTCAACTACAATTCATGTATAGTAGTTATGATTTAGGAAATCAAGAGCCATGGACATCCACTCTTACAATGCATTTATAACAAATTATACATTCACAAAGATTTAACAAGGTGAATTATAAATAGAACTAAATGAAACTATCTATTTGCACTATAAATATAAATAGAACCAAAGAAGCATATGGATTAAAAAATTTTAGTTCAAATTACACTGAACTTCAATAAAGTTTACTAATTAGAAGATAATGAATTAATTAGACCGTTTAGTTAAACCAGGATTCTTAGCAAATGGGAAGAAATAATTGTGCAACTTACAAAAAGGCCTTCAGACAAGGAACTAGGAGACAAGACTGGAAAAAGTGTTATTTGTAAATTATTATTATTTTTAAATATAGAGGCTAGAATTATTTTCAATTTTTTTTCATTTTTTTTAATCAAGTTTAATGAACCTTTAATTAGGGAGAATCTAAATAAATCCAGTTGAAATATATAAATTTTTAATTTTCTTACTCCATACCTTCCCATTATTTCTAAATTTTCTTGGAAAGTGTATGCAAGATAATTATTCTTCGCCATAACAATTATTAAAATGTCCATTTTTTTGTTGCTTGCTTCCATATTAAAAATAACAAAATAAAAAAACTGAATAAAATGGTAAAAATTCAATACAAAATAGCAAAAAAAAAAATTAAAAAAAATAGCATTATGCAAATTATTGCTCAAAACAAAATTTTTGTATAACCCTTTTATAGCAGTTTTTGCAAAAATTCATAACAAAATAGCAATTCATAAGTTAGATTTAAAAGAGAAATTATTATAATATACTCTCAATATTGTTGAAAATCAACTCAAAACTAAAAGTTAATATTCTAATAATTCAATGAGGCGTATATTTTAATATTAAGGTGAAGAAAATTTGTAATTAAAAATTGGTACACACATACATTCAAGTTTTGTTTTTAATGTCAAAAAGATATTATGATCTTTTAACAACATTCAGAAATCCCTAGTAAAGCTTATAGACATTATTAGAAATTTAATAAAAGTAAAGGCATGAATAAGTATTTATGCATTTCGATTGAATTTTAATAAAGATTTTCCCTTGATCAAAACCTTTGGTATTGAACAGGCAACAAGCAACAAATTATCACCAAGAAAATCCTGACAGCACATCAATGTCCCTTTCTTATTGTATCCAATCATAGTGCTTGGATTACAAGAATGCATAATAATGTAGCATTTCTTTTTCCACTTGAACAAGTGATTGGCTAATTGATCACAGACTCTTACGCCGTTGAGTATAAAAAAATGAGGAGAGGGAAGAAAATGAAATTGCAACAGAGAAAAAGAAACAAAGAATACAAGTGATACAACAAATGGGCAAATCTCTGAGCAAAGGTGCAAGGAGTCATAGCACTGACCATGCAACCAGGATTTGCTGATAGAATCCAGTAATTTTAAACAGCAAGATTCTTGGGTTAGGGACGCAATAGTGTATAGTCCATGCAACAAGAAGCAGATTTGTAAAAGCCTGCAATCAATACAAAGTTATGTTGGTCTATCCTGCTTCATAAGGATTAAATATATTCAACAAGAAAAAAATCTAGTGAGTGTTTGGTTGCCATTCAAAACCATTCCACCAAAACGTAGTTAGAGACATTTCTTATTGTTTTGTAAAGCACTCCCCTCCAACTCCAAATATATGACTTAGATAAGGGGTTTACTTTGGTAATAAATATGAAACTTCAATTCACTTAGTCTCCTAAATTTATGATTTTCACCCTGAAACATCCATATTGATTGCACATAGCAAAGGGGTTTGCATCAAGAGGTAATTTCAATACACATAATTAAAGATGGTATTTTAGCAAGAATCCAACACTCATTTATAAAAAAAATGACTAAATTAATTTTCTTAATATATACTAATTAGTTATCATATGCTAAAGACCGGATAATCATATAGTCATATATTAAAAGAAAGTACTAGACCTATATACGATCCGTTACATTCATCTTCTATTTCCTCTTTCTATTTCTCCAACCACCTAAATATAGTCACAGGAGTAATTCTAGTGTATCTGTATCGGTTATCTTCATAGAAAGGATATAATTCTGTTTTTACACCTTTCTCAACTTTACTTAAAGGCATGCTTAAGGACATGCTTAATTCTTAAAGGAGAAGAGCAATGAGGAGAGGTAGCGTGGAAATATGGATGCAAAGCTTTATATTTTTATAACAGGAAAATTAATTTTGTACATAATATCTTATCACCATAAATAAATAAATCAGTAATTAGGAATCCTCATGGCCCACCAAATGGTTGGCTGTTTGTACGTCCTTACAAGGGAATTTCTCCAAGTTATAAATATTATTTCTGCAGTCCTTTATCTTATCCAGATGTAAGGGATGACAAAAAATGAAATTAATCATTTCTGCATTTAAAATGGCATGATCTACTATTGACTGTTTAGGGTTGTTATCAAACTATGATTAAAGCATAAGGAAGCAAGTTCATATAAATAGATGCACCAGAAATATTAAGAAAGTTTTTCTTACTCTACAATTGCATCACAATCTCACAAGTTCCCAGTCTACTTCTGACAAGTCAATAAAGTCAACATCACCATCTTCAAACATAATCTACAAAACGAAATGCACATCCATGTTGGTGAAATGCTCATGAAAATTACTGAAACATGAACAAAAAAATCTCTTACAGTGTGTTTTTGGGAACATTTATCGAACTGCTTTATAATCCCGAAACACCACCTATACAAGAAAGAAAAAGATCACAATTCAACTCCTCAGCATAAAATATATGAAGTAAACCTATTAATAAAGTAAAAATAGATTAGACAAGAAAAGAATCTCATCAAGAAATAACAGCTAAAATGAACCTGTCTTTCGTGGGATCATTTATCCTAATAACTTCTCCAATGCAATTGTGCGAGTACTTTGGTACACTGATAGCTTGAGAATGTCCTAAAATAGCAAGCATGGCATAAACCAAAAGAGAAAATGACAACATAACTTAAAAAATATGTTTCCAATTAAAGAAATATTAAACAGAACATAACTACCAAGTACAGCCAAAAGCTTACCAATATGCAAACCTCCACTCTGATAAACCTATCAGTAACAGAAACAAGTCCCATTATTAGCCCATCTTTATGTTGAAGCTAGTAGTACATACTATTATACTGTCACAAAAATTAAGAACAGAAAAACTGCACAGAGCTAAATTTTAGAAAAAGCGTAGCATGTTATTATGTGTTTTCTTTACAATTATATGAGGTTCTTAGAAGAATCAGGCAGTATTCTCAGTCGGCAGTATAGAGGACTTAACACAATTGAGTAATATTCGAAGATCAAACTTTTGCAATAATAGCTAATTGCCACAATCAAGATGTTAATCAAGTTGTCAAATGATCATGCATCATATCAGTTACTTATCCTCCGACGTTTCTCATACCTTACTTTATATTGTACACAGTAGTCAAACACAATTCTGAGTAACCAGAATAGACCAAAGATTACAAACAAGTTACATATCAATGACACGGTTGCAAATTGATCTGAGACTATTTCCTAAATCCACGCAGGCTTAAATCAGTGAAATCACAGGTAAACTGGTAAACATTCATATCTTCCTCCGGCAGAAAGAGAATGAATGTTCATTTGATCTTCATCCTTGTGAAGTGAAAAAAAGATTGCACCAGAAATTAAAGGAAAGCAGCAAAAGGAAAACACACCACCGAACTCGAGAATTTGAGAGGCTAGACTCTCCAAAACCAACCTGACTCCCCTCCCCCTTATATTTGTCAGACTTAGTCACAATCCTCCCCTCTCCTGGTCAGCTCAATCCCTTCCCTTGTCTTTTTCTGCTTCTGATAAGGTTGGACGAGTTGGACCATCCATCTAGGCCCATTACATATATTTAATATGCATCACACAATAAACTCTGAAAGAATTAAAAGATATGGTGAAGCTCCACAAAGTGCCCAAGAATCAGTTTACGCAGACATTGCCATTTGTCACACAAAGGCCACAACAAACCTATCCAGCACCAAATTGAGCCCCCCCGCCCCCCCAAAAAAAACAAAGCATACCTCCAGAATCATTCACACCAAAGCCATTATAAGCAAAGTTATATCTAATTATCAAAGTCCAGTGGGATCCGAGCAATCAACTTATTTATTTACTTCAGCGAAAAAGGGACAAAAAGGACATAAATTAACAGAAGAACGGTCTTGTATCTATATCTATACCAAGTCCAAGACTAAAAACAAACATGGAAAAAAAAATTAGTCACTGCATAATGAAATGTATAAAAAATACATGGCTTTCTTTTCCTTTTCACTTCACCAACATCTTGGATCTCATATAAAGGTGATGAGGGTCTGACTTGAAATCTTGAACATATTTACAAATTTCAACTACGCTCCATGATTCAGCTCATGTAAATAACTATGGTTGGGGAGACGCAAAAAAGTAATTGAGAAATTGATGCAGCAATTTCAATCTGAGAGAGAAAAGTATATTAAGTAGCCAGCACTAGGTCACAAGCTACAATAATGGATTGTGAACGTAATATATAAAGTGCCACTTAAATCCATTGTTATATAGACATGCATATTTTTATAGATAAAATTGTTTTCAACACTAAAGATGCATCCACCTGTTGTGAAACTACTTTTAGTGCAGCATCTGATGATGTTTTAGGCTTGGTGGGTCGGACCCCCAACTTACGCTTGCACTCAGCTGCACCGCAGTGGCAATCTTGATCTGCACCAAATTGAACAAACCTGCTATATAGTTAGAATTTACCATTTGTCTTGCAATATTGTAAGAGGAAATGGAACTGAAAAATTGCGACTAGAAAGTGAAGCATTTGCTCGTACTGATAATCATAAGTAAGATGCTCGCCCTTCCTTATGTCACGTGTTGCAAATATGCCAATTCTTGTTTCACCATCAATTATCCTTATGAAGGAAAGGAGAAAAAGTACAACCTAAGATAAATTTTAACATGTGAAACTAGATGAAATACCTAACATTAAAACATAACAATGAGCAAAAGGGGGGGAGTAGTAAACCATTTCTGCATCTCTGTATTGGGGCAACAACTGTGATTTATATATCTTGATTTGTTCCCCTTATATGTTGCATCGATCACCATATCTCTGTTAATTTCACACAAGTAGAAGTTTGTCTCCCCCCGATGTTTCATATTCCAAAGCCTTTCTTCGCATGTTTTGTCATCAATGACTGATAGAAAGAGGTAATATCCATTAAAACATATTAAAGACTTCATATGTCACGGCTATGTAGAGGCAAACACACAATTATCACCTTCTCCAACATATTCAATGACAAAGTCCCCTTGCTTGATATCTTCATCCGCAACAATTCCAGAACCACATTTCTCAGTCTGCAAACAATTCCTTAAAACTCAGTATGCTAAGTGTAAATATTAATATGCGCACAATGCAAGTGCCAAAATAACTTTCAGTAACACAAACGCTTTAAGATAGAGACATATCATCATAAAAAGTTATCCAAATGCTATATTACAACAACAACAACAACAACAACAACAACAAGAACAACAAGAAAGCCTTGTCCCACTAGGTGGGGTACAAATGCTATATCAAGCAAAGAAAAATTGTACAAACAAATTATGGTTAAAATGCTATATAACTGAATTACAGAACCTGATTTTGACGCACTAGACCATAAGCCAAATAAAGAATAGCTTTTCCCATGAGTTAGGAGAACAAAGTATTAGTGAAAACAATCATTTAAAGAAAATGCTGCATCAAATGTGCATTATAGAAACGATAGAATTCAGAACTAAAACTTATACCTGAACCAATTTCATCTTTTTTGTAGGTCGATGCTGAAATGGTTTGTTGAGACAAGAACTCCCACATTTACAGCCTGAAGAGCAGCTAGACATAAGCATCCTGTAGTCAACAAAACGAATAAATATAATTATGAGTTCACAGACGGATATGCTGATTTACTTTTATCTGTACTTGTATACAGAAAGAGGAAGTTTTGCAATATGTAAATGGAGCATCAGCAAATTCTGATTCTGAAAACCAAAAATTTTCACTTAAGAAAACGTTGATTTTGCAAGGACTAGGACTAGCCACTAGCACTATAGTCAAAGAGATCATAACCAAATAATCAATATATCAATATAATTATAAATAGTAAATTATACATAAAATTTCTAGTAAGCCGCTCTATTTACGAGCTATAAATATTGTGGCTCAATCATCAGACTTTGTACAATGCAATAGAAAATATGTCAAGTTAACATGTCAAAAAAATAGACACAACGGTCGGCCAGCAATGATTTTAGTAGATCATTTAGGTTGTCAGGAAAGATAAGGAAAAGAAAATACAGTTGTACATTTAAAAGACAACTTACCCACAGTGGCAGTATTTACCACAAACACTAGAAGACCCAGGAGAAGGAGTACAAGAACAGAATATGCCATCATCATCAAGCCTTTTCTTTACCTTCTTTGTAACATATATATCTTAAATTTGTAAGATCCCAACAAAGGCAGTATCTGAAAGTGAAACTAGAAGATTCTTTAAAGAAACAGATAGACAAAAAGATAAAGCAAGTCAGAATCTATCTATCTATCTATGTAAGATATAAAAACTCCAACGAGTCGCATTATTTATCACAATCCATGGATGGTGCCGCTCATTTCTCAAACTCTATGCAAAGTATTAGACTTTAAAGAATTAGGAATGTATTAGTTTTATCTTTCAATCAAAATAGCTTAAACCAATTTCATAGGACTTAAATTATATACATCGACTTCATTCTTCAATTAGTGAATGTGGGACCCTAATATATTATAATGCAAAGCACGGGTCCCCACTAGTCATAACAAAAAAAGAAATGAACTAAAGATTGTTTGTGAGCTGGGTCATCACATATTAAGATACATGAAAAAATAAAAGGAAATTTTTCAATGAAAGAAAATCTGAATATGGAATGTAAGTAAAGATCAGTGTGGATTAAATATGAGAAGTATAACTATGGACATTTTTAAATAATATTCACAAAGGATACTGCGCTTTATAGAGACGTATGGCACTGCCTTCCACTTATTAAGCCAATCTGGAAGTTCAAAATCAACAGGATCTCCTATCTCATTCACCAACTTGTTGAATACAAAACCTAACCGGGTCTGCTCAGAACTCTGTTAAGCAGGAAATAAAGGAACTAACTCATAGGCACCAACTATCAATTTATCAAGGAATTCTTTTTTGGTTTTTTTTTGGAGGGGGGATCCAAGATGCAAACACAATCAGGCAATAGAAGTCAAAGCGTCAAACTATGAAGGGTCAGATTTGCATGTGTATGAGAGAGAGAAATTAGAAGAGAAAAACTAAAATGTAGCAACCAAAGGTATTCCAACTCATAACAACCTTCTTCATGGCAGGCATGCTGGCCTTGCCACTGGTGGAGTCACTTGATGAAAACTGAAAATTATTGCAATCAGGTTTGATCCCAATACAGGCTCAGAATGCACATGGAAGACTTTTCCTACAATACAACAAGGAAGAATTTGAGCATGAAGTGAAGTCAGTGGGGGTGTTTGGCAACACTTCTACACTCCACAAATGCACGTTTAAAAGTGTTTTTCCACAAAACAAGATAATCTCATTCACACATTTATCTCGACTTGCGTAAAAATACTTCTCTACCGCGTTCCAAACGGGCCCACTAGCAAGATGCATGAAAACTTCCAAGTTAAAATTCCAAAATAAACCATAACTCAAAATATCTCATGACAGTAACATTGATTGATTAATTCCTCTAATCATATACATGGGTGTGTAGCTTTTATCACACATACGAGAGCCTCTGAGGAAGAAAGAAAGAAAGAAAGTAGACTAGCTAAACTAAAGAATGAGGTTAAATATTTGCTCTGCAGATAGTATCAGTCAATATAAGCGAATGGAAAACAATGAAAACGGTACAACGTAGAACTAGCCGATTCAATTAATAAAATGCATACATGAGAGAGTCATCATGTAAAATTAATCGATCCACATACAACACTATATAAAGCAGATTCCTCATCACCCTGAACAGATCTACGCGTCACCAAGTACATTTCAATATTACAAATGAGCAAGAAGAGAACCACGAATACCGGAAATCTTCCATCAGACTCATGTGAAATGTACTTCATAAATTTCTTTGACAGTGATCAATATCTGAAGCAGAAATGCGCATATCTTTCCCTTCAAATCAAATATTTTCCCGTTCTTTAAAATCTAACTATTCCAACTTCTCCCTCATACTCGCTTCATCACGCATTTCCCATCCTGCGTTATCCATTAGACTTCAAGAACTGTTCAAAACAATTCTTTGGCAATATTTACCAACATAACATGTACTTACAATTCTTGCTGTTTTCGAACAAATAACTCACTGTGACTACGCATACTTCTTGAAAGAACTAAAGTATTTCAAGCCAACTCTTTCGCCCGACAGCTCTTCCATTTCCCACCATATACAATTTTTCTATTAACCGTGCTGTGTAAATCAAATACGTCCTTGGCAGTTCATCAAAGACAACGTTTAAAAAATAAAAAATGCAAGATAGCTTCTTCAAAATGACAATAGCTACCGATTGAGAAACTCGACAGGTAAAACAAATCAGAGGACAAAGCCCAAACATATTAGCCACCCGAACATGTAATAAAGATATGAAAAGTGATAGTGAAAGAACCTGCAGGATCTCGGATCCGAAGAACAAGTCGCTACAAGGTGGTTGACAATGAGAGTAGCAACGAGATTGGAGGAGAAGATGAAGGCTGCAGATGGAATTGGTGGAACATGAGGGAGAAGAGTTAAGAAACTGTAAAAATGAAGGTGTTGAATTTGAGATTGGAAGAAATGTAGTACTTGGTAATCAGCGAAGGAGCTCGATTTGAAGTGGAAGACGACGCCGCGGGAAGAAGAGGGTTAGAGTTTAAAAAGGTCCAAGATATATCAATATCATGGATGGATAACGTAAATAAAAGAAATAAGAGAAAATTGTTAACAAAATTGAAGTAAGGAAATTAATTATTAATAAGCGTATAAATATTAATTTATTTTTAATAAGCTGCTGAAACATGTATAAAAGTACCCACTGAATAAGTTGTAAGTTAATTTAGATGTATTTTCAAATATTTTAAATTAAATTGATAATTTTATGATTGTGTTTTCAACGAAAAAAGTTCATTAATGATAACTTAAATTAAAAAAACTATTTTTAATTCATTTCTATCGTTGATCAATTGTTTTCTCCAAGGTATAGGAAAACGGACCGGTGATTGAACCGGATAAGGCAGTGGTTTAAGATTAGTGGGTTAGACCGGAGTCAACCCGTAGGTCAAACTGGTGAGGAATAAAAAAATTTAAAAATATACTTTACAATTATATTCATTTTACAATAAAATTAAAATTAATAATATACGTATTACTTATTTATTTTTTAACATTCTTTACAATTTTAAAATATTTATTTCACAAAATGTAAGAAGTGAATATGAGATATATATATATATACATGTCTATTCATATCTTCTCTTGCCCCTATTAATTTAAGGTTAAAAAACGCAGTGCTCACAATGCTTCTTCCTCTGCACCTGTGTTCTCTTCTCTTGCCAACGTTAGCTCTCGTCTCGCCTACAATGTCCTGGACCTTCGATGATGATGTTCGTCAGGTGGAGTACGATTTCCCATCTGTTCAGCGAAGAAGCTCATTAGAGAGCTCAATTTGTTCCCTCATGAGGATATTAATATCATTCTCCTATGTTTCTTTTGGACACTATTCTTATTTGTTTCTAATTATTTCATATGTTGAATGCGGCAGGACATTCTACTGCTTTGAATCTCACAACAGCAAGAAGGATCCTATTGTAAATTGGTTAAATATAAATCACCATATAAGGGTAAAATGATAAATTAGTTATTAACTTCCCTCCCTTCCTCTCCTGAACCAAACAAAAGATCATTAAAAATTCTTTCATTTGCTTCCCCTCTAACTAAACCAAACAAGGTAACTTTATACCCTTACATCATTTGCCAATCCCTCCTACCCATCCCCTCCCTTTCCCCTCCACCAAACCAAACATAACCTTAATCATTGTCTTTTCCATCTCTCTCCTTATTTTTCTCATCTCCCCCAAGTGCCACATCAACTTTTCTCCTCCTAACACTCAACCATTGTCTTTTCCTTCTCTTTCCTTATTCTTTTCCTCCCTTCCACGTGATAACTTATCCTTTAAACACTCAACCATCAACTCATCACAACTCACATTGCTGCTAGACGGACTCAGGGCTCGAGAATCAGTCTTAAAAGTATACTTTTTGCAGTAGGGGGCATGACTAAAAAAGAAGCACAGTGGAATTGGTCTGAGTCTCCACTTTACAATTATCAAGAACCAAAAGCGAAGCCACTTTACTTGAAATCTCATTTTGAAACAGAGGGAGAATGCTTCTCAGAATATTCACTGCACCCTCACGTAAAAACCCCACCACCACCCAGATGGCGAACCTTCTCCCTATAACAATCGATGCATGGTGAGAACCCAAACGAAGAAACAAAGCTTCACGAGGACCCACAACTCCATGAGACCATACACGCTACCACCTAGTAGAGACAGATAAAGGAGAAATGAGGAGGAGCAACCGGAGAAGACACCAAAATGGAGTGTTCGTCGGCGACAACAACACAAATAAACAGAGCTTCGTGCGTCCAGAGCTTTTTCCCTCGAATCACGATCACCCATACTTCTCCTCTACTCATCTGACTCATCACGAGGGCGTCGTTTCGTCCATTTCATAAAAAAAATGTAACTCGGTCGACCCACCAGACTCGGCGGGTCGACCGAGTTATAATCGGTTCACCCCGAGTCATGGCCGAGTCACCGAGTCAACCATGACTCAGGGTCAATAGGTGACTCGAACTGGTTTTCCGGCCGAGTCGCCGAGTTACGGGCTGACTCGGCCAGGCCGGTCCAAGTTCGCGTACCTTGGTTTTCTCTTCAGCTCTAATCAATCATAAAAACTTATGTTAGTTTAATTGTATAGTTAATATGGTGTATTTTGATTATTTCAATTATTTGTAATAAATAATAGATACTTTTATCATATTGTTGGTGTCATTTAACTATAAATTTATTTTTATGAGTATTCTTTAAATTATATTAATTTAATTAAAAATGGTCCAACCATTATTTAGCCACATAGTCCAACCATTAAACTTTAAATCAGTACCCAATCGGCTTAAGACCAAGATGAATGAAAATGTATGAGTATATTAGTGACGATATTTTTTTTTACCAAAATTAGTGACATTAGTTCAAAACTTCTTTTTTCATACACAAATATTCTTTTATTAAAAGTAATATTATTCGACGCATTGTGGAAAGCACTAAATATAGGCACTTTTTTAGTTGATATTTGAATTTCAGTTCATTAGGTTGCCAAATTGAAAATAAAAAATATTGAGTTATTGGCTAAATTTGTACCTACTTTTTTTCTCATTTTTTCATCAATTTTTTGTTGTGGATAATAAGATGAGTTGTCGCCGTGTTTTGTAAGGTATAGCTAACAAGTATAATTACTACGAGATTTTGAGTTGCGGTGAAACCATAGTTAGAGTGGTCCCAAATTAGGTTTTTGGAAGCTCGGTGCACAACTAGATACAGATATAGGGAGGGCGGGCGCTCTCTCTTGGATTTCGTGCCACAACAAAACTCTCGATGGGGGACCCTTGTTGACGGAAAGTACCACCGGACAGAACTCCAGAGTTGGATTTTCTGATCATCAACTCAAAGAAGTCAAAAAAAAAAGAAACTAAGGAAGATGCTCTGATGTCATATAAAATGGAGCATGCATATGGTTGCTTTGAAAATGCCCCAAGTGAAGTGGAAAACATAAAAGAACCAACGCCATAGGAGCCAAGCCAACCGGTGTCTTACAAAGATTCATTGATAGGCTTTAAAGGGGTGGAATTCAATGGTATTGCGAATGGTAATGGAACTACTGATAATGACCCACTACTCTCCGATATATTGGATAAGACTTGGCCGCTGCCAGTTCCTATCGAAGAGATGAAAAAGCTAATGACTATGTACCCTGTGGTACCAGAAACAGAGGAAGAGTTCAATGAGAAATGCCAATCTTTCAATAATACTCTGATTGTTACCATTTTGGGGGTGAGATTTAGTGTCTACAAATTGAAGGAGAGATTGAGCCGCTTATGGGGATTTAATGATTATGATCTGATTGACTTACCAAATAATTACTATTTGGTTAAGTTTAGGATGGATGATGAAAGTTGGGGGATTAAGTATAAGAGGATACTCTTTGAAGGTCCATGGGTCTTTGGTAGATTTGCAAGAATTTGTGTTGAAATAGATCTACAAAAAAAGTTGGTACCAAAGGTCATCTGCTCGTCTGCTCGGTTCAATGTTGAGTATGAAGGACTTGGCTTGATTTATTTTTCTTGTGGTAGATACGATCATAGAAAGGAAGCTTGCCCATGGAAATCTTGCTCAAACGAGACGCCAAAAGCCTCTTTGAGCCCAGATCCTGTACCTGCCCCAAGGTTGTCACCGAAGAAAATGCTGTCGACGGAGGAGATGTTTAGGCCTTGGATGTTAGTCAAGGAGACTAACTGAACACGTCACACGAGGGTGAGTCAGAAGAAATTTGCTGAGAACAAATACTTGGTGAAGTCAGGAAGGAAAGAAGGACAAACATCTTATCAATTAAAGTATGTTGTTATAGCTGACCTAGAAGTTGATATGCAACACTCAACTTTTTCTCTTGCTAAAATTCCAAAAAAGAGTGAACTGCCAGCTGCATGAGGAGGGAAGATAGCAATTTTTGGAGATAAAAATGATCTCCAAGTCAAAGTTGGGACCACACATATGTCAAAGAGGAAAGAGAAATTACATGATGTTGACAAGAAGAAAATGCATATCCAACGTGAATCAGGAGACTAGCAAAACCATTAAGAATGGGGCCCACGAGAAAGTGCAATTAATGGAAAACAATTATTTTGCAAAGAAAAAAATGGGCTTTTGTCCAAGGATAAGATTGGGCCCAAGAATGGATCTCAAAGAATGCATTACGTGGTCAGTGGAGAACAAAATAAATTTAAACCCACCATTTTAGTTAAATGTTCTAACTGGGTAGATTCCGTGAAGACAGATTGCAATATGGACCATTCACAAATAGGAGCATCAGTTAATAACAAGCAACAACACCATCCAGATCAAGTAGTTCTGGCGACTTGCACACAGAAACCATGGATAGAACTGTTAGTGAAGGATATGGAAATAGAGGAATAATGTCAAGAGAAGAGGTGATAATAATTCCAGAGGAGGAAGATGCATATAGACTTGGAACATCTAACGGAGGTAAACCGCTGGACAAGTAAGTTTTTCTGATTTTCTTGCAATTTTTTATTTCCAATGATTATTGCCTCATGGAATTGTCGTGGAGCCGATAGTAAATCTTTCCCAGGAATGATTAAGGATGTGACTAGGAAGTATGCAATCAATGTATTGGGTCTGGTTGAAACAAGAATTAGTGGGGGTAAAGCTAATAAAGTGGTTCATCGGTTGGGGTTCACAAATTGGATTCGAGTTGAGGCAACGGGCTTTGCATGTGGGATTTGGGTTCTATGGAATGAAAGTGATGTCTCAGTTGAGTATATAACTTCAAGTACCCAACTTTTGCACTGCAAAATTACTAATAAGTCTTCGGGGGACACTTATTTCACCACCTTTGTTTATGGAGATACTACTGCTTATAGACGGAAAAGTTTATGGGATTCTGTGAAGAACATAGCATCAACGATGCAAGCTGACTGGATGATTTTAGGTGATTTTAATGCCTTCCTTGATCCTGCTGACAAAATAGGAGGCGTCACACCAAATCTTCAATCGATGAGCCAATTTCATGCTTGTGTTAATTATTGTGACCTATTGGAGATTCCTTTTGTAGGTGATAGATTCACCTGGGAAAGAGGAAGCTTTCGTGAAAGATTAGACTGGGCATTTTGCAATTTGGATTGGGAGCTCACTCACCCCATCCAAAAAATTTTCACCACCTACGCTTTAAGTCGGATCACAGAGTTATTGTTGTCTCGGATGATAGTACGGCTAGAAGGCAGGGTAGAAATATGTTGTTCAAGTATCAAGCGGCATGGAGTCTCGAATCAGATTTCAAGAATATAGTTAAGGAATCATGGGAAGGTAATAACTGGCTTGAAGGTAGAACAACTTTTGTGAAAAAGGTCACCGACTGGAACAATAAAGTAGTGGGTAATATACCGAAAAAGAAATTGGAGCTTATCAGAAGGCTTGAGAGCATAGACAGGGCAAAGCAGAGAAATCCACAAAATGGGCTATTCAAGCTCAAGAAGTTACTTTGGATAGAATACACCAAGTTAAGCACTCAAGAAGAACTTCTGTGGTTTCAAAAAGCTAGATGTAAATGGCTTTAATTTGGGGATAAAAACTCAAGTTTCTTTCATGCATCAGCAAGGATACAGAAAAAAAAGAAGTAAAATTGAGGCATTGGAAGATGATGAGGGCAATTGGGTTTCGGATACAATAGAACTCAAACGCATGGCTCATGATTTCTTTCAGAGACTATACTCTAAGGACCCAAATGTGATTCAAGTATAGGATTGGCTTGTTTAATTTCCAGCCTTGAGCAAGGAACAACTTTACCTTTTACAAAGGAAAGTGCCAGACATAGAAATTAAAAATGCAGCTTTTGAAATGGGTTCTTTCAAAGCTCATGGACCTGATGGTTCGCATGCCCACTTTTTTCAGAACCAGTGGTTGGATATAGGACCGCAAGTACGTCAATTGGTATACGAGTTGTTTGAAAATCCGGTGAAGTTGAGTGAAATTAATCAAACTGATATTGTTCTAATTCCAAAAGTAGATCACCCAAGGAACTTGAAAGAGTTTAGACCTATCTCCCTCAGTAATGTTTGCTATAAGATTATCAGCAAGGTGATTACAAACAGGTTGAAATATGTGATGGATTATCTTATGATGCCAAATCAATGTAGCTTTATTAAAGGGCGGCAAAGCTGTGGTAATATTATTATAGCCCAAGAAGCCATTCATACTATGAAGACGAAGAGAAGAGGCAAAGGATTTATAGCAGTCAAAGTTGACATGGAAAAAGCTTATGACAGATTAGATTGGAATTTCCTACATTCTACTTTATCCAGTCTAGGCCTGAAGGATGAATTTGTATATCTTATCTTGAGCTATGTTTCCTCAACAAAAATACATGTGCTATGGAATGGTACCCCTTCTGAGGTTTTTACCCCCACCAGAGGAGTGAGACAAGGTGACCCCCTTAGCCCATACCTCTTCATACTGTGCATGGAAAGGCTGGGACAACTGATTCAACAGGAGGTTCAACTCAAAAGATGGAAACCTATGGCTCTAAGCACTAGGGGGCCAAATATTTCACATTTGTTCTTCACATATGATTTAGTCCTCTTATGTGAAGCTTCTTAGGATCAAATGATAGAATTGAAAGAGATTATGAGGTTTTTCTGTAGTGTTTCGGGACATCAAATCAACCTGCAAAAATCAAAGATGTTTATGTCCTGGAATTTTAATTTCACCCGCGCCTCTCAATTCAGCCAGGCTTTGGGAATTGACCTATCCTCAGACTTAGGGAAGTACTTAGGGGTACCTCTGCTACACAAGAAAGTGGTGAAAAGCACCTTTTCTCCTTTGATTCAAAAAGTTAATGGGAAGCTTTCAAGTTGAAAGAGTATATTTCTTAGCATGGCAGGGAAAACGGTTCTTATCAAGTCGATTCTCTCCACGTTGCCTTTCTACCAAATGCAAACTATGCTTCTTCCTAAGGGTGTATTGAAGGAAATTGAAAAACTTAGTAGAGGCTTTTTTTTGGAATCAAAGTCCTGAAATGAAGAAAATGCATCTTATCTCTTGGGAAACCTTGAAGGCGGGGAAGGAAGAGGGAGGATTGGGCATTTAAGATCTTATTTGCCAGAATAAGGCTTTCATTTGGAAGCTCTGTTGGGATTTGCTCACTAAACTTCAATCTCTTTGGGTGCAATGCTTGTGGTGCAAATACAAATGTGGCAACAAGAAAATTACTGATGTGAGCAAGAAAAGAAACCAATCGACAGTATGGCAAGCCATCAAGTCAGTTTGGGCAAGCTTCTGTAGAGGAGTGGGAAGAAAACTCCGCAGTGGAGATAGCATCAAGGTGTGGGATGAATTATGGACTCTTTTAGACAGACTCCTATGGGAGTATGTGGATAAAAATCTACATCTTATAAATTCGGAGTCTCTAGCAAATGAATTTGTTACTCCTACAGGAACTTGGGACCTTAATAAATGGAGTATTTTTCTCCCAGATTGGGTACTACTCCGTATCCAAATGGTTCAGCCTCACAGGGGTAGTGAGCCAGATACTTTCTACTGGCAAAACTCTACCAATGGGCTTTTTAGTATTAGAGCTGCATACAAGATAATCTACACTCAGAAAAATAACTCTAACTCACTTAGAGCGAAACGAAATGTCACAGATAATTATGAGTGTCCTTTTGAGTGTGGTTGTGAGGAAAATATTATTCACTCCCTGAGGGACTGTGAGTTTGCCAGAAATGTGTGGATGCATTTAATTAACCCTTTATATACTACTATTTTCTTTGCTAGTGATTTGCAGGATTGGATTAGCTGGAACCTAACCAATGAACCACATGCAAGGAAAGTATCAAGTTGGACTTGGAGCAGGATTTTTGGCTTAGCCTGCTAGATGATATGGAAAAATCACTGTTGTAGAGCGTTTGATGGGAGCAGTATGCAGCCAAAGGAACTTGTAGCAAAGTGCATCTATCAGCTCATGGAAGGAGTAGAAAGTGGAAGATTCAAGCACACAATATACCAGTTGCCAGATAGAGCGTCTTACAAGTGGAGCCTTCACCCAGTTGGGTATATACGAGTTGATGTGGATGGTTCTGTCAACCAGCACAAGCATGCAGCGTGTGGGGGTCTTTTGCGTGATGATCATGGTAATTGGCAAGGTGGTTTTCAAGTCAGTATTGGATTTGCATCATCTACAGAAGCAGAGTTGCACGCTATTAAGGAGGGCCTATCACTATGCCGAAATAAAGGCATCTCTAAGATTAAGCTTTATACAGATTCTCTAGATGCTATACATTTCTTATTTTCAGGATATGGTCCATTGCACCCACTTAATCAAGTCATACTGAGATCCACGCTCTCACTATGAGACGATGGGATGTAGAGATTATACACTGTTACAGGGAAGCACTATGTTGTGTTGATCAGCTCGCTAAGAATGGACATCAATTAAGTTCAGGGTATCTTTATCTACCTGAACCACCTATCTATTGTTTAGATTTTCTTAATCGCGACATGTGGTCGTGTCTAATACCCCTGCTTCTATTTCTATGTAATTTGTTAAACTCCAAGCTTTGCTTGCCTTGTTATTAAATAAAAAAGAGTGGTCCCAAATCGTTAGGTACTATAATATACTATCATTGAAAAGTGGGCAAATGTGCAATTTTATCAACGAAGTTTTACACTATGAGCATTTGACACGGTTAAATTTTGAATGATGCAAGAAAATATACAATCTTTTAAAAATGGTACCATTTTATCAACTCCATTAAATTGGTCCATTTGTCCAAACGTTCACTTCTGGTTTTTTATGTAGGACACACTTGTTCTCTTTCCGGCTCTATCATGGATGTTTAGGACAATTTAACCTAATTGCTAAAATTACATCATTTTAAAAATATTTTTTACCTATTTTGCACTCTTGACGAAACGGGGTGTTTAGGCCAATATAGGTAGTTACAACTATGGGCGGACCCACATGTAAGCTAGTGGTTTCAGTCACACCTCCTGACTTCCAAAAAATTAAGTATATATTAGTACTATGTAATTTATTTTGCACTCACTCATTTTCTAATTTTGAGCTCACTAAATTTTTGCTTAAATTTTTCTCAAAATATATTAAGAATAAGTCCCACTTATCTTGAACCCATTAAATTTTAGCCCAAAATCTTTTTAAAACATGCAAAGAATAAGCCCAATTCAAAATTTTATTATCATTTTTTAAAAAAAGTTTACACCGTCTAAATTAGGATAATGAATCCGACACTAGTTACACCTCAATTCCTTGTTGAAAAGTATATATATTTATGTACATAGAAGCTAGGGTATGTATTGGGAAATGGGCCTTAACGAAAGAATATTCTAGGGTGATGGGAGATTTCGTCACTAATAAGACAACTTTGATATGCGTGTGTTTATAAGGTTAATAAAATGTCTAGTTTCACCTCAATATATATATTGTAATGCCCTAAACAAATTTAAACACATAATATATTTACGGTTAATTATGTTATTCATAATTCCTTCTGATGCCATTTGTAATCCCTTCTGATATCATTTGTAATTCCAAACAAATCAGACACTTAAACACAATTACCTATTACTCCTTAAGGTTCAGGGCATAAAAGTTGTGGGTGAGAGACCCAGCCCACAAACCATTCACAAATCACAATATCATTCTGACTCAAGGCACAAAACTCACCATTAAAAGTCACAAGAATAAATGATATTTAAGCCTCCCCTTAAACATGCGGGTCCATAAATATTACTCAGATGGATACGAACAAGTTAGAGATACCAAAAGACAAATTGTTAACCATATGTAGAATATCACGACATAACCATAAAGATAAAAATAAATCAGAGTATGCAAGCCCTAAAGTTTAGTAATATACATTTCTCCTTAAGATAATCTAACTACTTAGCCTACAATGATAGCTACTATCAAACTGTTGGCTCATTCTCTTCACGCCTAAACCACTAAGTTCCTCTCCTGAAAAAAATATATCGATAGGGTAAGACATAAAGTCTCAATAACCAACAATCAATTCATAGAATATACAATACGGGATTATAAGTCAGTGAATCAGTACTAATATATAATACTCGAACAAAATTAAGGTTTTCCATTCAATACAAGTAGAATACACAAGTGATCCCTCCATCCTTTGGCCAAGGTCCAGCAGTAACATTAATTCAACCGGTCCCCCTTCATTCTCCCTCCTAGGTCTAGAATCAAAGGGTGTATAACCTCCTACCTAGATTTAGGCCGACTCCCCACCTGGGTCTGAGTTACAATAAAGCCAACTACTATGATCAGTAATGGGGCAACCACGGAAACAACTTAAGTCTCATCATCACAAAATCAACCCAACTACTTCAATACCACCTAATATTCCAATCCTCCATAGATGCATAAATTCACAATTTATTATAGATAAAGATCAATTATGAATAGTTCGTTATATATATCTCTAAACAAAACATATCCTTTATATATATAAAGAAAATGCTTTCCATCTCACTAAAATTGAACATATAAAAATATAGATAAGATTCGTAATATATAACTAAGGTATCGAAAATACCTTACAATCTATACAAGCATATAAAATGAATTAACCATGGTTACCTCAACTCTAAGATACTTACAAGCTCAAGCCACAAAAGCACCAACCCCACTCAAACCAATCTACAAAATGATATGGATGCAAATTTAATACATACAGATTAATTAATTAACTTGTTTATATCAATTTAAAGTCTTAAAATAATTATTTGGGACTCATACTCCTTGGTAGACTCTCAACTATTTGATTTAACTCACATCCAGTTATTTCTCTCAACCCCACAATCCAATTAAGCACAAATCATTTCAATTGCATAAAAACTCCAATTTAATTTTTAATGTTTCAAACATAGAATTGCTAAATTATAAATCCTTAACTTATTCAACATTTTAAACTTGTTAAAACTTCAGGAATGACTTCAATAACACTTATACATTGTTCAACTCAAGCCTGATAGGTGCAAAGAAATTACGTAGATTAAATTATAAACTGATTAAATCAAATAATCATTTTAAATTTCAACAACAATCAAATCATAAATTCAAAAGAAGGAAAATTAATAGTTATTTCCACTCTACCTTTCATTATAAGTTCTTGACAAAACTCAATCTTTATCTCAAACCCTAATTTTAAATTTTTATCTGATCAATTTGATATTATTTATGTGAGTTCAATATATATATATATATACCATGACGTGATGCGTTGCAGCCCCTTTTCCTTTTATTTTTTTAATCTATATATGTATGTTTCAATGAGGGGTCATATACCCCTTATATATATTTATTTTTTTCTATATAAATGATCTTTTAATTATTTAAGATTTTCTTTGATTTATATATCACGTTATGACATATTCTTTTTGACTCAAATGATTATCTAACAAATTATACTTAACAAAAATATTAATTCTAAATAACAATTAAATCTTCTAAATAAATAATTATTTCTCAATGACAATTAAATCCTCTACATAAAAATTTAGGATGTTACATATATTGTGTTTGGGAATCCGTTGGGAGAAAGAAGTTTATGAATTTCGAGAAGAATTTAAAGAATCCAAGATGATTTTACAGATCTCAAGATGGTTTTTATAGATTTTAAGATTATTTTTACGGATTTCAAGATGGTTTTGTCTTAACTTGCGTGCACCATTGAGAAGAAATGATTCCCTACACATTGAAATGTTATCTTATAGTTCTGAATATTCAAATTATTTGCTCAGAAATTTACGTTGAATACAAATATTAATCTTTGGAATTCTTATGAATGAATATGTATTTTTTAACCATTAAGGTGTATGGATGTTTCAACAGAAACAAGTATATATCAATGCTAATTGGAATTCAAATTTCTATTGAATTAAAGAAAATTAAATTAAATAAATTTAAAAAATAGGAGCAAGAAAAATATAAAATTACGAAAGGTTAGTAATTGAATGCGCTACTTTGTCACAAATTTAAAATGCCACTTGTAACATTTGAATAATTTTTTAGAAATATAATCAAAGATTATTCTAATATTAATGACCAAAATTGATGCATCAATCGGTGATTCAAATAAAAAACATATTATCTTCTATCCTTAATATAATATCTAATTGATTAATTTGAATAACTTAAGATACTAAAATAAATTACTTTAAAATATTTATATTCAAGGCTTAAAACCACATAAATTCAAATAAAAAACATATTATCTTCTATCCTTAATATAAGATCTAATTGATTAATTTGGATAATTTAAGATAGTAAAAATAAATTATTTTAAATTATTTATACTCAAAGCTTTTCTTTAAACTAATTTGCCTGATTTATAATACATAAAAAGTATTTCAGATAAACAATGTAAGAAGAAAATTTGATGATATACTTAAAACTGTTATAAATGAAATTATACTACCATAATCACCTTTAGTTTGATGCAGTGAATTTTATTTTATTTTCCTATATAATAGGCATTGATTTGTGGAACAAACATTTTTTTTTTACTGCTTTACCAACCATGGAGCAAGTTTTTAGATACTGATAGGATTATTTTCTAATAAACACCTAAGATTATGGCGAAAAATCGCAACTAAACCAAAAGATATAATCACATTTTAATATATCCATAAAATAAAATCACTAATTCAAGACTGAGTCTATAAATAAGCTAGTCTCGTTGAGTCTATAACAGCAGCATATCTACAACAGAAGCAGAAACAGAAAAAGAAACAGCCATGGCCTCACCACTGGTGATCTCATTCGGAGAGATGCTGATAGACTTTGTTCCTACGACGTCTGGAGTATCATTAGCTGAGTCTCCCGGTTTCATCAAAGCTCCTGGTGGTGCTCCTGCCAACGTTGCTTGCGCCATAGCCAAACTTGGTGGCAACTCATCCTTCATTGGAAAGGTTACTCCTTGATCTCTCCAAAATCATCATATCTTATTCATTTTCTGAGGCGCGCGCACATTTGATCCCCTCCTGGTCTTCTTGTTCTGATGCGCACGCACATTTGATCCCCTCCTGGTATATATAATCGTTAAATTTAGTGCATTTAAACTGAACCCCTCCTGGTCTTCTTGTTCTCGATGTTGTAAACTAATTTTGATCCCCTTCAACTTACAGCTTCACTTCCCTAAAGAGATTCCTTGCATCTAAAAACTACTTGAACAATCATCTTTCCGTCAGAAAAGGATCATAAACATAAACATGAGCTCTCTACAATTAAGACATAAAGCAGCGGAAGAATCAGTCCCTCTCACTATTTCTTTGTCTTTCTAGATTGAGATCCAAGATTAATGATGGGAAAAGAATACTTACAGAATAGATAGAGTTAGAATATAAACCAAATAGAAATCACAGGATAACATGTCTCTTATAACTGGTATAAAGGGCACACTGATGACCATGGTGCATAGCCCTCTCACGGTCAGGGAACCTTAAGGGAGCAAAGCAAGGAGTCTCAATATTGCTCAATTAGTTAAACTCTAGATCTGATATTCCCACCATCAAAGGGTTAAAGCTCTTGATCTGATATTCCCACCATGGCCACACACTTGGAATATTTTATTAATTCCCTAAATAATATTTATGATAATAGTATATATTATAATAAAATATCTAACACTTTCAAATTAGATGAACTATATTTATATAATTATGTTATTTAAGAGAAAAAGTGACGTAGTAACTTAATAGTGACTGCAAAAAGAGAGAGATGGGTGGTGTTTGGATATAGGATGTCTCCGTCCAAACCTTTGCCTCTCCACAATATTACACACATGGAATATATATTTCATGAAGTCTCATTGCACTATATGTTATTCCATCTTGGCCATTTAAGCCAGGAAAAGTTTCAGATTTAGAACTTAAATAACAGCAACATGTGAAAACAGGTGGGAGATGATGAGTTCGGGAGGATGCTAGCAGATATACTAAAGAAAAACGGGGTGAATATAGACGGAGTTTGCTTCGATGCGAACGCGAGAACTGCATTGGCCTTTGTGACCTTGAGGAACGATGGGGAGAGGGAGTTCATGTTCTATAGGAATCCCAGTGCAGATATGCTTCTGAAGGATTCTGAATTGAAAATGGATATGATCAAGAAAGCCAAGATATTCCATTATGGCTCTATTAGCCTCATCTCTGAGCCTTGCAGATCAGCTCACATGGCAGCCATGAAAGCTGCTAGAGAAGCTGGAGCTTTGCTTTCTTATGACCCTAATGTTAGGCTTCCTCTGTGGCCTTCTGCTGAAGCTGCTAGGTCCGGCATTAAGAGTATTTGGTCCGAAGCTGACTTCATCAAGGTATGAAACTTGTTCCTGTAAGCTTGGTCTTTTTTACGTTTGGTTTATTTCTATAAATCTTAATGTGAGTTATTATTTTTCTTATAGGTAAGTGATGATGAAGTGAACTTCCTTACCCAGGGAGATCCAGAGAAGGAAGATGTTGTTATGTCCTTGTGGCATGATAAGTTGAAGCTTCTTATTGTCACTGATGGAGAAAAGGGTTGCAGATACTTCTCCAAGGTACTATTGAAAATATTTATGAATTCGGTCATTGCTAACTCATTGTTGGTCTGATTGAAATTATAAATATATTTCTGATCCAATGACCCAGTTTGTTACTGTCGCATCACAAAAGCTTTGGAAGTGAAATAAAAATTCTCACTCATAATGTTTGAGTCAAGTAAAAGAAACTTGATATATCTGAAGTAATATTTCCAAATTTGTATTTTGCATATCTAAGTAGGGAAATAGACCGAACGAGAAGTTGGACCTCTTGAGTAAATGTTTGGTCTGTCAAGGTCACATAAACATGTTGGATATGCATACATTTGAGTGAGACTCGCTTATGTGTGTGTGTGAGATAAACTTCCTCCATACATATGTCTTTTATTTTGCTTCACAACTCCTTTTATGGTTTTGAAGAGTGATCTTAAACTCAATAAATGCATCTTTGGATGATTCATAATGTTGTTTGAATACAGAAATTCAAAGGCAAGGTTGCAGGATTCAAAGTGAACACAGTGGACACAACTGGTGCTGGTGATTCTTTTGTTGGTTCACTTCTGGTTTCTGTGGCTAACAACCCCTCCATATTTGATGTACTCTCTCTCTCACTATTAGTTGCAAGATCAAAGCTTTTAGATTTACTGTGTTGCTGATATTTATTGAATACACTGTTGCAGGATGAACCAAAACTGAAAGAGGCTCTGAAATTTGCAAATGCTTGTGCAGCACTCTGTACAACTCAGAAAGGAGCCATACCTGCACTTCCAACTCCTTCAGAAGCTCTCAGTCTCATTTTCAAGTCTAGTGGCCAATAGATGATTCCTACCTTTTTAGACTTTGTTTAATGAATGGACCCTTTTTAGTTAATATTTTTCTTTATTTGAGGGATTTTAGGTAGGTATTGTTTAAGCAGGGCGTGTAATAAACATTTTTTTATGCTAATTAAGAGTTTAAATCTTAAAAATAATAAACAGGCTTTTTATATGTTTTTAATTTGCGAATTTAGATATACTGTGACTTCTGACCTTGCAATTTGTTTAGGCCAGAGAATATAACGTCCACTATTTTAAACTTTAAAGTGAAAAATTCAAGATAATGCAACATCTCATTGCAGGACATAAATTTCTTTAGGTCTCTCTTTGATTATCACTACAAAAAAGATTTTTTTTTGTATGAAAGGACAAAATGAAGTTAATACTGCATAAAGATAACTGGGTAGCCTTTTTTTCATCACATTATAGTCATTACTCCTTTTTATATGAAACAATTATCATATTTACCTTGTTTCAGAAACATTTTAAGTTTGTCTAAAACTTTTCTCGTGAGTTTCCCATTTTAACCTCACTTAATTCCTCATTTTAATTCAATGCATTCATTATCACATCACATCTCAAAAAAATTGATTTTCTTATTATCTCTCTTATTCCCTCTCCCCTCAAATATACGGGTATTTTATAGACAGTTTATAGTTTTTACATATTTATTAAAATCAAATAACTTTTTTGCCTTTTTTTCACAAGACAGCAAGTCATCCACTTAGGGGGCTTCTAATTTGGAAAACTCACAAAATCACTTTAAAAACACTTTCAGATAAACCGAAACCAAACTCTTTCATACTGACGTGGAAATCCGTAAACCATTTAAAATAAGCTAATCCAAATTACTCGCATCCTTTCAAAATTTGACCAACGTGACATGTACTGTCATAACCTCAATTAAAAGCAAACACGAAAGATTCTTTGATCTAATCAGTTTTGGTGCCCAGGATGTTTAAAAGATACAAGTGCAAAGAATGCTTACAGTGCAATACATTAATTGTAAAGGAGTAAAAGATTTCAAAAAAGAGAAGGAACTACTAGAAATATCAGAAGAGTAATTGAGGAAAAAAAACATCGTGTATTATTGGATCTTCTCGTGTGTTTCTGCATCAATAGAAAAATCAAAGATTTCAAAAAAGAGAAGGAACTACTAGAAATATCAGAAGAGTAATTGAGGAAAAAAAAACATCGTGTATTATTGGATCTTCTCGTGTGTTTCTGCATCAATAGAAAAATCACATGAAAATTTTTATGTACCCCTAACTTATTTTTTTTTTTTGGTGAAATATGTACCCCTAACTTAGAAATGCTATACCCTTCTTTTTCTTATTCTGAGCCCCTAAATAAGCAATGCTACATGTTTATTCCAATGGACTTCAAACAGAAGCTATGCAAATACAAGAAATAATTGAAGTTCGAATGAGAATTTTACAAACAAAAATTACAAGGATAAATTATACACCTTTAACAAAATGGTATGCCTAACTGTTATATGCTCATGGCTCTTGATGATAGCTCTGATTCCCCTTCTTGTAATCCTGATTCACCCATCCTGCCGTTAACCTACAAAATTAATGAAGCCAATTGGATCAACTAATAATCTTCAAAATTCTCATGACTTGTGTGTTACTACTGCGCAAAAAGAAGTAAATCATATCCACGATGAAACATGACTTATTAACCTCTAAATTACATTGTCTTCACTTTTCACCAAACCACCTCTTATTAACCTCTAAATTTGTTGATTTTCAGTTATCAGTTAAAACATAAGGTAACAGGTCATTAACCACCAGAAAACAGAGCTAAACAGTTTCCTTAATGTCAAACCCAAAAATTATATTCAGTTTTAGCATTTCTCTTTGGGTTTCAGGAAGACGCAGTATAGATTAGTAGTGAAGGAAAAGCGTGATTACGTCAACTTTCAAGGCAAGAGGTAGTATTTTACTCCAAGTATGTGATGCCTAGAAACCAATACAACTTAATGCGTATAAGGCACAAACCAGCACATAATTAAATATACGATATTACGATCATACCACTAAATCTTTCAGCTTAACTAAGTATCGTTCCAAAGCACCATCTCCACGAAGAATTTTGCCACCACGTCCAGGAGCATTCATTGATCCTACAGACTCCTCATCAACAACAACACCTTCAACACGGTCATCTACGGTCATAACATCTGGGACCTAGTGCACAGAAGCATTGAACACATGAGAAGTCCATAAAGGACAAAGATAAATAACCATCTTGGACGTTTGATGATAGCCAGGTATTTCATAAAAGCAATAGACTCTTTCATACTTCAAACATGGCTTCATTTAGGATTCTTTCCAATAGGGCTCTTAAACCCCTGGCGCCAGTATTTTTTGCCACTGCTTTCTTGGCAATAAGTCTCAGTGCTTCCTCAACGAAGTGTAGCTTTACCTGTCATATAGAGAGAGAATTTCTGATGATTAACCTCTCCCACTCACAATTCACAAAAATATGAATGAGTGGGCGAATAAACAAATGCATATAACTCAAATTAGCTAAGCTGGTACAGAGAGCCGGAGGTAAACAGTACTAGGTAACTAAACAAAAGACATAACAAACCAAAACCATCCTATAGTTGAATTTTGATCCGGTGATCAGGTTTCTGAAAATCAAGTTAATATCAAATGGTTGAAGTATGGTTGAAGATTGACACGATAACACGAAGCAATGGCTTAGTGCCAGACTGCAATGATCAGCAAATTACACGAAAGAAAGATATAGGAATTTAGGGTTTTTTTGGTGGGGGTGGCGGAAGATGTGCTTACATTGTTCATGCTAAATAATTTCTTGTACTGCCTGCCAAGAGCATTTTTCGGTTCCGTGAGAACCTGAAAAACCAAGATATTTGTGTCATTATGTGAGACATCATAGCATAAGATACAGAACTTGAACTCTTTCTTCAGCTGTCATGTACAATCTACATCTAAGATTAAGTGCCCAACTAGGGGCAAAAAAAAAAAGTCTAAACTACATATGTGGTGTACTGCTTGCAGCATCTACAAATTCACAAGCCTGTTTAGTACATATAATGTTAAAAAAACTGATACCTTTAGAATCCATTATTCGACCTTTACATCCTTATCAAAATTCTTCTTCCTTTTCCATTCAAAAATTAACTATCAACCATGTGCTTGCATATGTGAGATGACCATTTTTACCTTCTTTTAGATTTCATTATCTTAACTCTGGTAAAGACAAGGAAGTTCATTTTTAGATCCAATTGAAGATAGCCAAAAACTATAATGCGTTGATATATAATGGAAATAAACATATCATATAAAATAATGCCTCAAGAAATGACTAGATGAACCAATAACATGAGCATTAAACGCTAAAAGATATTAGGAAAAGCCATGATAGGATAATAGAAGATATAATAAAAATAAAGTGATACCTGCACAAGTTGGTCTTCAATTAAAGCTGACAAGCTCACTAAGATCGGGAATCATCCAATAAACTCTGGTATGAGACCGTATGCAATTAGATCAGAACTTTCTACCTGAAAATTGTTAATGCATCCATTAGACTCAAGCGGAAGATTATCATATGTAATAATCATATTGCTGCCTGTATATTTTCTTTGGGGCTGGAGGGTGAAGTAGCCAGTGTCATTGAAATACATGATATTGTAGCTACAATTGCCTATAGCATCTCACTTTCAAAGAACTAAAAGACAGAAAGCATCTTTTTATTCAGACAAGAAGGTCAATTCTCACCGACTCGAGTAAAGATGATGTTACTGCAGCATCTGTTACTCCACCAGTTCTCATATTGGCACGAACTGGTGCTCCAAATCCGATAGAAGAATCCTCTCATCTGATTTAATTCATAAATTACTAATGCTTAAAGCATCATATGGGGAAAACACAATAACACTGTAGAAAAACCAAATAACAACTAACAACAAACAAAAACAAAGAAAAATTCACCTCTCTGAAATGGTTTTATCAAGATCTACGAATGCTCCACCACATATGAAAAGAATATTCTTTGTGTCAATCTGCATATAAGAAAAGTATATGCATGATAAACAATTCAGCAAGAAATAAATATAAGTGACTAGAATCAAGTGCATATAGCACTAGGATTTTGAAAGGAGCCCGGATCATCAACATTTGAGAGTTTGACAAAAGAGTTGTTTAAGAAATACTCATTCTGCTTTCTCTTTTCTCCTTATTTATCATTAAATCATCCATACCCTACTGATCTAACTATGCCATTCAAAGTCTGAACTGCTCTTTACACTGAGGAGCAGGTATGAAATCCACTGGAGCAAGATGGGCCCGCCAAGAGGAATGGGAAGAAAATGGCTGAGTAGGGAAGTCTATTTTGTTACCAATATCCTTTCAGTTAGTATGCGCACTGCTTTAATAAAAATAGAAGGGCAATGGTTAGCTGCTTGCAATGGCAAACACGCGCGCGCATGTTTAATGAATTCTCTTTAATATGTAATATCAAAACTTTCTTATAATTACCAAGGCTTGTATTTCTTGACCATAAGAAGGAAATCAATAATTATTCTTTGTAAATAAACCATAGGACTAGTAAGTAGGAACCATTTCAGCACTGATCCATAAAAGTTGTCACCCGAGTTATCAACCATAAGGTGATTGCACTGTCCCTTTTTACATGTAAGGTATGAATGAGAAACATCCTCTAAGGAGATCCTGGTTCAGGCATGAAATGAAGGACAAAGGGTATTCTAACGTACATGTATGTTGTCACCCCGTGGATGATTCCTTGCTCCTTTCTCCGGAACACTTGCTATCTAGACAATGAGAAATAATTCAATGTTTAAGCTACGATTAAAGGATACCATCCATTATACAAAAATTAGCCATTATAATAAACATTTAGCATAAATAATCTAAATTAGGAAAATGAAAATGTTGAGGAAAGAAACAGGCATATCATGTTAAAATGAATACATGAAAAAACCACAAAAGGACATTCAAGTGTCCAATGGGGATTTTGGCTGATAAAGGCTTCAAGAAATCAAGCTTAAGATCTAAGAATGCGAGGACTTAGAACCAAATTATAAGTGTTAATTAGGGAGTTTATTTCATCTCAGATTATTCACAATCCGCTCTTCATTTTCACATACATCGTTCCAGTTTTAGACATGAATGTCTAGGAACTTTTTAAGTGGCTGAATAGTGAAATTCATACACAATGTCCTTAGAAAATCAAGACAGTAATTTTTTATCTGGGCTGCAGTTTAATATTGGAATGCTTGGCAGACAAGAGAGGTAAAGATGTGACACTGGAATTAGCTTGTGTTGCTCAAGCATACAAAATAGCAAGAGGACCAGTTATTTACTTCTGGAGCATTAAGTCTTCGTTTTCAAGTTTAAGGTGAAGGAACAGGACCATAACCATCCTGTCAAATGACTCTCTTAACTGCCTTTTTAAGTTCACTCCACAGTTCTCAATGCCTAAGAATCATACAGTATAGCAACATCCTGTAACTAATATATACATATGAAGAATCTTTTGTACCTAAGAACCAACATAAATGAATTTCATATGCTGATAGTGATACAGACATGTGGTTTGTTAAGAATATGCATATGGGTATATAATAACATTAAGCAGATTTCAATTCAAGAGTAGATGAACCAATCAGCAACAACCATGGAATTTTTTTTACTCACCATTCCTTCCAGCATTTTTAGCAATGCCTGTTGAACACCCTCACCCGAAACATCCCGGCTGATATTTAAGCTCTCGGCCTGTAATATTACCCATAAATTTAGAACAATACAATGGATGTAAAATCATTCAAGTATATGAAAAACATACCTTCTTGGTTATCTTGTCAACTTCATCAATGTAAACTATCCCTTGTTGAGCTGCTTGAACATTGAAATCTGCTGCCTATGCAGCAAGATTGATTAGTGCATGATATTTAATTGAGAACATAATGGCAAGTACAAAAGGAGAACATTTGATGAAATCTTCCAGAAAGCAAATAGCAAACAAAGCAATGAAAGTACCCCTGTCACCAAAGCCCGGAAACGAAAGTAGATATACTTAGCATAAAAGAATATGCATGAAGAGAAGAATAATAAACAAAAAAGAAAGAAATACAAAAAGTAATATTAGGGTCATTAAGGTAAAATTCTTCAATGATTTCTAACATTATCTAATCCAGAGACACCAAATTAAATGAACATTGCAAATCCCATAGGTTTTGCAACCTTTTTTTGACACCAATACCCCTAAAACAGGTCGAAAGATGATATTTCAGAGCTGAGGACAAACCCAGTTAGCAAACTATCTAAAATATGTATTTAATCAATTCAACGATTAATAAAAAAAATTTAATGTGTCTGCAAGCTGCTAAAGCTTGTAACAAAACAGTCATAAGAGAACACAAATAGCAGGACACCCAGATCTTCAACACATGTAATTCTTTAAAAAGGACCAAACAAAATATCAAAATTTCATAAAAACATTATACGTCTTAAGAAATTTAGGTATTAATTAAATGATTAACTTCCTGAATACAAAAGAGACAGTCAACAGAAGAGTTACACGCAATAGACCTGTCCAAATTATTATTACCTGTAAAGCAAGACATATGAAGATCTTATAAAAGCAGTAGTTTCTACATGATTTAGTTTACTGCAGGAACATAGAGTAAAGATTATAGCTGAGATATAAGGAAAGCATCAGGTAAAGGGAAAAAAACATTGATCAGATTTTTTTTAATTTTTTTATTTTTTGAGTGGAACATTGATCAGATTTCATATCGCTACCTGCCACTTCACAAATTCCAACATTTTTTTTATTTTCAATACAAAGAATCTGGACCATGTCCAAGAACATCAACCCTGAAATATTAATATGCAAACACACCCACTAAGAATAATGAGCCAACAATGCAGGCATTTTTCCAACTCATGACTTCAAAGTAAAAGTAAATAGATACAGCACATTGTCTGAGAACAAAGGAATCAAGAAATCAATGAAGGCGCAAGCTAAACTTTTCTTCTCTTTGAGCTAATAGGGATTCACAATGGCCTTTTCAGATTTCATCGAAGCATCTAGAGAAGATTGTAAAAGCCATAAACAGGCACATTCCTAGAAAAGAAAGACTTGAAATAGTATTACAGGAACATGATGTGTTTGCAGAAAGAAGTCATATACCGCAAGTAGTTTATGCAGGATTGATTCAACATCTTCTCCAACATAACCAGCCTGCAAAGTAATTTCCTCTTTTGTCAATAACCAAAACAATCTTCCTAGAGCACAAAATCTCGAACAGTCATGAAACCTACTGCCAAGTGATTAGATTTTCAGTTGAATGTAAAACTCGACGAAAGAAGCAAGAATACAACAAATAGTTCATCTAGTGTATTTCAGATGAAATTCAAATGTTTGGCAGAGGAGGACGAAGATGTCAGCATGATGTCACTTGTTTACATTTCACTCCTGCTCTGCCAAATTCTAGCATACTTGCCTTGTCAGTAAAAAACATACTTGCCTGTGTTAAAGTTGTTGCATCAGCAATGACAAATGGAACATTCACGAAACGAGCTAGTGTCTTTGCAAGTAAGGTCTTCCCTATTTGTTGAAAATTAAAATAAGTAAAGCAATCATGTTGTAATTCAGATGCCTAATACAAAATAGCATCATAACAATGTGGATGCAACTGTTTCTCATTAATTGAGTACAACAAAAAGGTAGCCATATTGCAAGCTGTACCTGATCCAGTTGGACCCATCAATAGAACATTACTCTTTTCTAGCTCCACATTTTGATCAACATCCAATGCTTCTGAAGCTCCTGAATCTGCCCCTGACCTAGTGATAAAACCCACCATTTCAGTCATAGCAAATAAATACCTCCTCAAAGAATAATTATAAAAAAAGGGACATAAGTAACTCAGGAGCATCAGTTGTATTACCATTGGAAAATAAAAGGCTCAGTGCAATAACTAACCCTTTCTGCAAAGAGGCATGGTATATTCTTTTATA
>JANTPZ010000644.1:0-30151 GCA_025593235.1 Vachellia pachyceras | reverse complement strand
TTGAACTATTAACTTACCTCATTCCGGTGATAGCTTGTCAACAGGGCATCTCGAAACTTTAAAAACCTCTTTGCATGAAAACGAGCTACATATGGAAGGGAAGCTTGATGAGTGTCAGTATTGGCACAATAACGCAAAGGCCGGATGGCAAAGCCAGTCTCTGCTCTAGTAAATCGGACAATTTCTTGCACCACTAGCCTCCATTCCTTTAAGTTAGTTTCCTGAGAAGTGGTAGATCACATTCATCAAATTCCAGATGCAATGCATACCTTTCATTACATTGGTCATAAGAAAAACCAGTTTATATGTATATAGTATTCTGGATGTTTTATATGAGTCCAGAAAACTTTAATATAATATTAACGACGAAGCATGTATGAGCAGATAGACAAAATTACAAAACAAAGTGCAAAACTTTTGATTATGAATTCTAAAAAAATAATAAGCAAGTCAAATATCATATGTGATAGATTTGGAAATAAGATACCTGTAACAGAGCATTCAAAGGATGACAAGGTTTCAGACCAACAGTTAAAACACTATCGGTTATATGTATAATAACGGAAACTGGTTTAAATGTATAACCATAGACTGCCACTTTTAGTTTGGAAAAGTCGGTGATATCCAATTATATCATACAAAAGTTTCTATTCAAATTTGATATTTCAAGCATTGCATCAGGTCAAGCCCCCACCACAAACAAAGTTTCAAAAGGTTGAGAACCAGGGACTACTTTCTTCAAAGAAACACCATTCGGTTTTCTTTAGTAAAGTAAAATTGAGTAGGTTCCACAACCTTGATCTAGCCTAGAACGACACCAGTTACCTTCAGATAAAACTGATATAACCAAGAAATAAATTAGAGGTATACCGATGAAAATAATCGGAAACATTATAAAGAATCACAGATAATTTTCAAACGCAGCAGTGAAGCACTTGGCTTAAAATAATCATCTAATAATAAATCTTTTTTTCCTTTTTCTTGTTGAATAGCATTCAGCTCCCAAAAGCCTAAAGTTCTTCCGGCAACAATTTTGTTTCAATTCACAAAACTTAAAGTGAAGATTTTGACTAAGGAATGTCGTGCACAAACACAATGATGCAATCTCTGGTATCTTATCTATTTTTTCATTCCCTGAAGTGACTCCGTTTATAAACCTGATCTGCTCGATCAAATTCAATCCACGCATAACCTCCATACTCCAGTAGATTCAGATGCTAACCGAAAACACATCCAGATCAAATAAGACTTTCAAGAGTTCATGTGGTAATTATAGGGGAAATTCGTAATTTTATGAGTAATTGAACTAAAATCATGTAGCCCAATGCATCAACAATAGGATATCCCATCTTCATAATTATCCTCAAAAGAAACTTGTTCACTAATCATTTCCGATAGGATGACCCGGCAGTGATTGATACAAACAGAGCAGCCTCATAGTTAAAACAGCATATCAACCTTTATGAAAGGAAGAGGGTGACAACTGACAAGTGCGACTTCGAAGAAAACACTTGACCAGCAATCCACTACTCAAAGCATTATAGCGGTTTAGCTGAGATTAGGAAAAAGGGAAAAAAAGAAAGAAATCATTTTACCCGGAAGTTGCTCTTACAATCATCAAGCAAAGCCATGAAACGCTCCATAAGATGCTTCACCATCTCCGCTCTGTTTAAAATCACCGACACCAACAAAAAACGTGCATAAAACCGCAATTCCTTGAACCTAATTCCCGGATCTTTCGGCGAACCTTCGGATCCTTCAAAATACCTTCTGTTGAGTATGGCTTCATAGAACACATATGCTTCAACCAAGTACCTGCACTCGCTAGTCCTCATATACTGCCCGAAGTAAAGCTGGCCGATTCTGCTAGCGATCTCGCCGATTTCCCAGCGTTTCAGGCCACACTGAACCAGTTTGGAGCGGTTCTCCTGCTGGTACTTCCAAAGGCGCGTATATGCCCTGAAAACCTTCTGGTAGAAGTGGTTCTGGCTAACACGCCCATACGCTGGCACGTCGCGAACCCTAGCGAACTTGCGGTCCGCGCTCTCCACCAGAGCTCGGAAAGTGTCGAAAACAAGGTCGCCGTCAGACATGCCGCATGTGTCAGTTCTCCGACCACAAGCTGTTATTGCAGTCGGTCATCGGAAAACGATGCTTGGTAATTGCAAGGCAGAAAATCAGCGGGGTACAAGAGGATTTTAATGTTTTACAGTATGAAAGAAAGGACTTGGGAAAGAGGGTTGGAGTAGCAGGTGGACTTCTTGTGAATGTTATGAACTGCAGTATTATTTTAATGGTGGCGACTGGCGACTATATAACAAATATCATTTTTTTTTTTTTTGCCAAATATTATTATTGTTTACTTTTTCCGCTTCATTTTTATTTTAATTTTGTGGAATTACAGAAGAAAATGTCATGACGCTGGAAAGGGGAAAAAATCCCCCTTTCCCTATGTCATATCAATATTAAACAGGATAAATTGTGTGTGTTTGGGAACTCTGTTGGGAGAAAAGAGTTTACGGATTTATAGATGGTTTTACGGATTTCAAGATAATTTTTATAGATTTCGAGATGATTGGATTTTGAGATGGTTTTGTTTCAACTTGTGTACACTGTTGGGGGAAGTTAAGATGTCTCCTTAAACAAGCACATTGTCAATTATCCTCAAGCATTTATCTTATTCTTTAGAAGTTAAGATGTCTTCTTAAACACCGCATCGAAGCTTGAACCCCTCCGATATGGTGAAAAGTAAAAATGTTTTATCAGACGATAGGTTCATCATACGCCTTTTTTTTATAATAGGCAAAATGACATTAAACTAAGAGAAATTTACCATCAGGTTTCGAGTGACCCAATTAATGAACAAAATGTCTCAAGGATTGGTGAAATTACCATCAAATTGTACCAACAGTAGTTGGTCCGGTTGTTATTGACAACTGGTGAGGTTATTAATGACAATTGAACCAGCTACTATTAGAACATTATGATAATTTTACCAATCTTTAGCATCTTTTGTTCATTACTTCCTCAATTTGATGGTAAATTATAATGTTAAATAAGAAATACTAGACAAAAAGGAACTCATACAAAATGAAATAAAAGAGCTGGAAACAACATAGATATCAATACTGACAAAAGAAGATAAAAAAGGTGAGAATATCTCTCTCAACAATTCGTTTAGCCCAAATCTCAGATAAATGTATTCGGATTTACATCTTTGCACATAAAATGGATACCAGGTCTTTCTTCTTCAGCTATATTTTTTCCTAAACAATTCGACATTTTGTTAGCTACATGAAAGAAATACAAATAGCTTTCATTTTATACATAGTTAAAAATAGGTTCCACATAGTTAAAATAAAATTGTATTCAATTCCTTAAACAAATCACATATGCCTCTGGTTACTAATTGGCAATACCAATGGGAATTGATCCGCATGAAGGGTTAACTCTTTACAATATGGTACATTAAGTGTGTTTGGATAATAACTTCTAGAGATAAAAGTAATTTTGGAGAATAGATAAAGTGCGAGTTTGAAAATCTATTGAGAGAATAATAGCACACAAACAAAAGTAAATATGTGAGTAGAGTTTTATCTCGAATTATGTAAATGTGATTCCAAATGTGATTGCCAAACATGTGGTTTGAAGAATAGTTTTTGAAAAACGTAAAAAAAAATGGCTTCTAGAAAATCATGGTTTTCAACCCTCAAATCATAGTTTTGAGAGTTAAAAATTATTTTGAAAAATTTGGGAGTATTTATATGACTGACACAAAATCATGTTTTTAAAAGTTCAATATTATTCTAGATTTTGATATGATGTTTATTTACTCTGTTTTTTAAACTATGATTTAAACTTAAACCAAAGTATAAAACCATGTTGTCAAACACACATTAAGCTTCAAATTGCCGTTCGAAGATGTGTACAATTTAGTGTTTGACACTGTCTCAAATAAAATTGCCTCCGATAAGTTATGTGTCCTTGAAATAATAAATTGTGCATTAAGATGTGTTAACAACTTTCACGGTATATATCACTATCTTTTTTTGTTATTAATCAATGATATCTTTGAGTAATTTTGTAGTTGAATTTAATTTTTTTAAGATTTAACGTGTAAAAGGTTTTTACCTCTCTTAATGAACCTATTTCCACAATTTAAATTTGTGTTTTCCTACTTTTGTATCTGCATGTTTGAATTTTTTTCATTAAATAATTTTGTTATGAAGTTTACTATTGCACAAAAAGAAGCCTTATTTGAAAAATTAGAAATAATATAAATATATTTTTATAAAATGAAATTATTGTTGAGTTTTCCATGTCTTCTTTTAAAAGGTTTTAATTAACTATATTAAGGTTACTAGTATAGATACTTCTAAATTTAATTATAATTTTCTTATTTCTACTGACCAAGCCAATTTTCCCCGGTCAGACAAATCTCTGGTAGTTAAGGTTAAGCATTATTAGATGTAAATAAAAAAATCAGCTAATATAGCTAGTTTGAACTTAAAATAGTTGATAAATTGTTTTATCAGCCAGATTTTTTACTAATTTAAAAAGATATTATTAACATTCGAATTTCTTATCATGGAAAAACTAATTATACAATTATTATTAAAGAAACTAATGATGAACATATCATAACCCAAAAACAAATAATGTATTCCAAATCATTGCGTAATTATTTAATGGCAAATCATTTTAAATTAATCACTGTACTTGCTTCCTGGCAAAATTTCAAACCTATTATTGCAAGGTCCATACATTTCATTTTCAATACTAAATTAGTGTTTATTGGTCCACCATTCATTAATTACCCCAAGAATAAAAAAGTATATATTTTTTTATAGGTGGATGTGGTCCTTAAAAAATTTATTGGTGCAATCAATTAATTTGGATTTTAGTTGAGGGTCATTTTCACACGTTTTGACAATTGAAAAAAACTTCACATATAGCATCATGCACTATTTTTATCCCTCGTAAAAGAAAAATAATTTGCAAAAAGAAAGGAAAATAAAGAAAAAGACCATTGGTTTCGTATTTGGATTATCAACTGTCACTACCAGAAAAATGCAATTCAACGACGGAAAAATCTATCGCTAAATAGTTATTTTGCATCAGAAAATTTCCATTTAGCGATGGAAAGTATTAATCACCCTAATTTTAGTAATGGAAAATAGCCAAATTTCATTTTTCTGCTAGTGTCTAAAAGTTGGCATTATAAGGATAGAGATGGTTCGCTAAAGTTAGTGAGCATGCTAATACCAAAAATTAATTAAAAAAGTTAGATAAACCCAACACCTATTATTTTTTTGTATTAAAAAATGGCCATGGTAAATAGATAAATCAATAGGTAAATTTACAATTGAGGTCATGTAAGTAATTATACTAATGTTGATTAAAAATATTCCGAGAAACTACCCCTGATGTAAAGCCAAATAATACCCAAATTTAGAATAGTTAGCAGTGTTGGATAACAAGTATATATAAAAAATTAGATAGTACAAGTGTTTTCAAAATTATCATTTACGCTCCTTAAAATTAAAGAAAAAATATTGTCTTGCTCTGTTATTATATATCTCATCAGACTAATTTCGCATAATAGTTAGACACCAACTCAAAATTTTAAATAATTTAAGTTTAAGTGATAATTTTAAGAGGCATAAACAGTACTTTATTTATATCATTATTAAAAAATTGTTGGAAAATCCTTCACTGAAATTTATTAAAGGCAAATGAAATTTGTTTAGAGATCCACACGCTGTATATGATTGAGTTTGGGGGAGCATTTGGATTCATCAAACCTACGTTCAATAGCGTTTTTCCATAAAACGAGATAATCATAATCACATCGTAATAGTACTTATCTGCCTGTTCTCAAACAGACCATGTATGCTCATGGCTGCAGTGTAAAATAAGTTGCAACAATTTAATGATTTGAATAAGTATGAATCTCTAGAAAGCAAATTTCATGAGGGGAGATTTTTCGATATTTTTTCCAACTCTGTTTTTTAGTGCATGAAAGTTGTAACTTGTACAAATGCGCATCATTTTTTTTGAAGCTATTGAAAATAAAAATAAATAATAAAATAGCACATTGTGATGAAAATAAGCCCAAACATAACATTCCACTTTGTGCATGTTTGACAAATTGGTTTGAAATCACGTTTACATAAATTGATACAAAACTTCTCTCATATATTTAAATTGATTTATATGAAATTATTCTCCTGACGATTCCAATCATTCTCCGAACCGATTCCTAAAAATTATTGATGCAGGGATATACTATAAAAGACAAAGAAACAGATTAAAGAAATGGTAGGAGTGTAAATGCATGTGAACACCTGGGTTGGCATATTTTATGCATATTGGCAGCCCCAAGGCTAATGGCTTAGTGCATGAAGATTTGTGCATAATACGGCCAATAATGTAAATAATATAATAATATTAGAATCAATATATCATTATCAAATTTCTTGCCTGTGTGTAGCACCTTCAACTATGTTAAGTTATTAACTTCATATGAAAATAGAATAAGTTATTTTAATGAAAAATTTTTATCAGAAAAAAAATGAAAATATTTACACTTTAGAACCCAAAGGATCTAGATTAACCTAAAATCCAAAGAGGTTTGAGGCCACATTTGGTAACCTCCTTAAAAAAGAAAAGCTCTCAAATATACTAACTTTCAACATATTTTATTGAAACAAAAGGAAACTTTAAATTTTATTCACTTCATCTTAAAATTTAATAACTTTTGAGTTATACCCATATATTTAATATACTCTCTACCCCAAGAGTACAAAGTCTATAAAAGAATAAATTAATGATAAGATTGTATATCAATAATGATCTATTTAAAGTAATTTGCTTCATTAATTTGGTATTGAGAAAACTTATAATTAAAGGTATATTATCAAGTGACTTATAATAACAACTATGAATTTATTTGGTAGCATCAATTTTTTTTTTTATGAGACAGCCCCATATAGTTGGTGAACAGCTTCAATAATTCTCTTGTGTGCTCAAATGCTTAATTAATCCAATATGAACAAACATTTGAGTGTTTTAGTAATGATAGGGGAAGCATTTCCACATTCATCACTTAGGATTCTGTCTAATTATTTCTCCCTCTTTCTCCTTTCTCACTTACGGGTGATATGATCGTCGGTGGAGAATAAAATTTAAGACAACTTTTATGATCAACGATGATAATCGAGCAAAGATTTTAAAATGTTGTCAGACAACAAATGTAATAACTCTCATAGACGAGATTAAAATTAAACCTTGTTGTCTAACTTCTAACTTATGAACACTATCAATGAAAGTTAGGTCTATTGGAATAAGTTAATTTTTTTTTTTGGTAAAGAGAATAAGTTAATTCCGTACAACGTAATGAACCAATGTTTGAATCCCAATAAAAAAGCATCTACATTTAGTGTTTCGATAACACCTCAAACAAGATTACATCAAGTAGGAGAATATATGTACACACACGCATAACGAAAGAAAAAAAATTAGACTTTTGTTATTAGTAGTGTGACTCTTCCTATATGTAATCTTATAAAAACCATCTCGAAAGTCGTAAATCCTTGTTAGATTCTGTAAATTCTTCTCAAAATCCGTAAACTTCTTTTTTCAAACGGATTCTCAAACACATCCAATTTATGTGATTTATACCTTAAAAACATAAAGAAAGAAAATTCAATTCAACTTATTTTAAAAGAAAAGGAACTGTGAAGCTGCATCTCCAATAATCCATGCACGTGAGCGCTGCTTCTCACATACATAATACAATACAAGAACAGCCAAACTGAGGTAATTGACTAACAACTTAACAAGCATTGTGGCATATGACTGCCACCGCATGCTTCCAACACGTAATTTTCTATTTTGTCCCTTCATTGGCTTTGTTACTAATTACTATGCTTGCCTGCTGTGTCCAGGATACGATATGTTAATGTTAATTCCTTTTTCCTATTCTTATGATGTGACATGCAGTGGCTTAAAACATGTTGAAAAATCACCCTCAAATAATAATAAACAAGTTATCAACTTGTCATTTTTCATAGCAAATTTGATAACATTTTTACGTAAAAACACTTCTCCATCGATTCCCAAACAAGATCCATATTTATTTGATATAAACCCCAAAAAAATTTGGTGGAATAAAAATGACGCTTAGGGGAAATGATAATTTTAAAAAATAAAATGAATTAAAATTTTATTTTTTTTATCAAAGCAAACACTTATAGTTATAGAAGAATTCATAAATAAAATAAGATATACTATCCAATAAGCCTATTATAAATGTTATATACTATGGACACATGAAATCATGAAATGTAGGAAGAAATGCAATTCCTATATTACAAAAAAATAAATGTAAATATCTTTTGTCATGAATATAAGTCACCAACTATAACTGATTAATTATTATTTTGGGGGAATTATTTTAATTATTATTTTGGGGGAATTACTACAGAAACATAAGAAAGTGATTTGATTATTGAAAAGGGTGTATAACAAACTATGGGATAAGAAATGACAATAATTTTATACTCCTTATTTATCATTAATATTTTTTTATCATTAAGTTCATTCTTTAAGGCCTCACAGTAACTTTCCTTTTTTTTTACCCCTATATTTTTGTCACTATTTGAGGTTTAGTGTTTTTGAAAAGGCTCCTCAAAATCCACATGATAAGTACGAAATGGAGTGTATAAATAATTACATAGTGTCCGTTTGAGAAAGCGATGAAGAAGTGTTTTTACGGTTTACAAGGTAAAATATGTAAAGAAGATTATCTCAATTTACGGAAAAACATTGTAAAATATGTATTTGAAGAACACAAACACTCTGCCAAACATGCACATATATTGAAAAAAATTGTTATGACGCATTGAAGGTTTCAGGCAAATACATGGAACCTATCTGATCAGCCATATCAATCTTCCATACTGAAATTCACTATCCTGATTAATTTCTTAAATTTGGAACATGATAGAAAAGTACTTTTAGATAAATTGAGGTAAATATAAGAAAAAAATTACCTCATTTTACAAAAAAAATCTGTTGAACATGCCGTTTGGGGAGTCCAACGCTCCCCAAACAACTCCCTTACCATTAGGTTGTTAGGTTGTTTGCACGAGGAAGCTTCGTGATATATGCAAGTTAGGTGATGATAATTGATCACAGTCCTTGTACGGAAATTACAACGTAGTATAAGTTTTTAGGTCAGGAATGACCATCCATCACCATTTTTAAGGGTCAAGAATGAAAGTCAACTTTTGAAACTTAGTTCCGGTCAAAATACGCTGTGATTGTTTATTTTTTTTTCAATATAGATATGTTATTTTAAGGTTAAAAATTCAATAATTCATAAATAAAAAATAAATAAAATAGAATAAATTTAAAATATTAAATATATAAATATATTATATAAATATATTTTAAATATATTAATTATTATTAAATATATTAATTATTATAATTATATTAATTATTAATAAAAATTAAATTCCAATTTAATCATTTAAATTTAAAAATCCCATTTAAGAAAATTCCTTCTTAACAAATTTAAATGTTAATAATTAAATATTAATAAAATATGTTTAAATTTTAATTATTTAATATAACAATTCCCATTCCTACGCTCATCCACTATCCCCTTATAAATAATGGTGTATTTTTTTTAAAAATAAAGGTACATTTTATATTTTTTTAATTATTTTAAGCAACTTTTTATCTACATAATCAAGTCTTTTTTTTTCTTGCCAATAATTACACTATCTACACGGGCACTATGTAAATTTTTTTTCTTCAAAAAAAGTATATTTGTCCATCTACCCACTTTCCAAGAACCCTAAAATATATCAATCATGGCTCAAACTTCCAATGGATGTGAAACTGATCAATCAAAAATGGGATCCAAGAAATTCTTGGGCATAATTGATGAGCATTTGTCAATGGGTTGGGTTGACCTTGATGGAACAAAAAAAGGTGAAATGATTATGAGCCTCAAATCCATTCAAATTCCCACTATATTTTTGACCACACACAAAATAATAATTAATCCACTTTTTCTTTTTTTATTTTTCCTTTTGTTTCAATTCAACCTATCCACATCAGGGGCCGTTTTATTTTCTGTTCATATGTCAATATTGTAAAGATTGATTAAGAGCATAAGACAGAAAACATATATGTTTTGTCTCAAAAAAAATTGGGTCATTTCTCTTTTTGCTCCATAATTCTTTTAATTTGCTTAGTACTTTTCCATTATATCTTTGCTCCTTCTTTTACCATTTCTTCCAGGCTCATCCAAGCTTTAAAGCTGCTGCATGTTAATTTTCTCAATTTAGTGGTTAAATTATTTTAATTAAATTCATAACACTCTCTTTTTTCACAATTCATAATATTGAACTGTACTTTGAATTATATGTAAATATTCAAAACTTGATAGCAATTTTTCCCTAAATTCTTAATCTCTGAGGATAACACTATTATGTGTTAATAAGTTATTTTACAAAATGAAATATTACATTACATTTTTCGTAAATAATTTCCAGAAACTTTAACTTGTGTAATAAGTAATTTCTTAAATTTTTAAATCATGTAAAAACAACTAGCTTTTTCAGTCACGCTATTAAAAGTTGAGAAGTTTTATTTTATTGTTTTGTTCATTACAGGGGACTAATTTCTTAGACGAACTGTCTTATCCACTCATTATTAAGCCAGTTATGGGTGATTTATTTATTTATTTTTTATATAAAAACCCCTTAAAATAAATTAAATAAAGGCTAATTATCTGAATAGTAGAGCCAAGTCACACAGTTTGATCCACCGATCTGTGTTTTCTTTTTCAAAGTTTCAATACAAGTCATTTTCTTTTGCTTTAGTAGGTAGAAGCTTTCCCTACTTTCTCTACCCACCAATTTTGTGTGCCTTTTATGGGACACGTCAAGTCGTCTGACATTACAAAAATAAATTATTACCAATATAATATTTCATGAGTTATGAACATGATCATGTAGGACCGTTTGTGTCACTTTCAATATATTAATTCGCAGTTATCAATATATACATGAAAAATATGAAATTTATAAAGAGAATTACAAGTGCATTTCAATTAAGATATAATATCTGATAAATCCTCATAACTTGTCAATTTGTCAATGAGACATAATTGTGACATTCTACTTGTTATTAATAAGTTCTTGATACACCCATCGTCTGTGGGTTCAGCTAGCGAAGGTATTGGACACTTTCACCGAAAGGAGAGAGTTCAATATTAGAAAATGTCACTTTATTGTGGCTCCAGTCGCGGTGTTTTAGGAGGCATCCCAGCTCTTGGGTGCTTAGATAAACGCCTGAGGGTAATTGACGGCTCGCCCTGCCTATCATTAGTATGACCTAAGAGAAAGGGAGATTTCGCCTTACCCTTGACTTGTGGGTGAGTCTAACCCCATGCCTAAATTTTTTTTGTACCAAAAAAAAAAAGTTCTTGATACACATTTACAAGTACCTGAAGCTTGTTAGGTATTAATCTCTTGATTGAGACATAATTGTGATTCTCCCAAATTAATAAGTGATTCCATGGGTTCCCGAGTTATTAATAGAGTAAAGCTAAACGTTAAACACTGTACAAAGCATGAAGGATATCTACCATGTAGTTGTTTTATAATGCATAACTTCCCTACCTATCGTCAATGGGTTTTGCTAGCAAAAAGATTTGTTTTCAACCACTTTCATGAGTTTAAATCTTGGAAAGTACCATTTAATTGTGGTTACAGTCGTGCACTTGTAGTTTAGTAAAGTTGGATGATTTCCTATTAATTGAAGTCAGATAAATGCTTACATGTCATACTTTCTTGCCTTTTGAGACAAGTCCAACGAATCATGAGTTAAGAACATTACCCTTGAATCATAGATCAACCGACACACTTTCTTCAAATTTTGTCACAGAAGGTAAAAAAATGCATGACTCCTTTTTACTCGCTATGCTATTCATAGCATCTTCAAGCAAGCAAAGTTCTTCGGCCCAAAAAAATATTCTTTCAACATATAGAAACCTTTATATTTTGCATATTCTGAAAACAAATAGAAAATTCAAAGAAAAGTTTATGCTTAAAGTTTATTCACGAAAAGAACTTGAACTAAAGCTGCAATACGTAGTGTGTGAAATCATACCAACAACCGATATTTGTTGTGTATAAAAGCATATAATATCCTTTTTTTAACAAAAAAATATAGGTGAGTTGGACTCCATGAGCTCACCAGCTTAGAACATGCCTTCAGGTTCGGAAAGTGATTACAAAAATATTTTCAGATCACCTACCAATAAAGTTTTCACATCAGCAGCAGAATGCCAATGTCTTACTAAATCAACCTTTGTTGGTGAGCATATCATGTCTTTCTAACCAATAGAATTTTTAAAAGGTACTTTTTTGCCAATTTTATCCAAAAAAACACGAGAAATGTTTTTAAAAAAACAAGTACAAGGACGCTTAAAGTTCATCATGCATTAAGGCTTCTTCATTATGAAGCCGAGCATCCCTAACCAGGAGATTCATATTATTAGCATCAGCTTGGGGCCTCAACTCTGCTTGCCCCGCCAAACCAGCCTTCACAGCTTCAGTGACCTTTCTCTGCAACTTAAGCACCCCAATCCGCTTGGAAACAACATACAGCACAGCAAGGGAAAACAAGAAAAAGCCAACCCCAAGTATGATTCTGTCCAAATATACATACCTTGTAATGAGCTACATGGAGACCAAAAAAGGGCTATGCAAAAAAAAAAAAATCAACGTCTACTTTTTCCTTTTACTTCCAGTACCTGTCCATGACATCTTGACGTTTCATTGTAGAGAGTAGATTTCTTGTTCTCATCAATAAGGAGCGTTGCCCTTTGTATTCACTTTCAGCCTTCTTTAATACTCCCGTTGATTCCTCTGTATATTTAAACAGTTTTCCAAGTAAAAAGCATACAACACAGTTCAAACTTCTCCTAATCCTTTTGTTTTCTCGAAAAATTTTACGGTCAAAACTAATTCCAGATTCTAAATGTCCACCGGCTTGAAACCTCTCCATTTACTTACTCTACTTTTACCCTCCTTTTCTATAATCATGCCCATCCATTTCATCAAAGGGTAACAAACATCCCACTTATCACTACTTTGTTGTTCAGCGAGGAGAGAAAGAGAGAACTTCTCTCCCCGCTAAACAATAAATTAGTGGTAAGTGGGTTGTTTATAGCCCTTTGATGAAATAGAGAGCTAGGGTAGAGAAAATGAGGATTAAAGGAGAGTAGAGAGATCAAGACGTTCAGAGCCCAATGTTTACAAGAGGTTTGATGATACTCTCTCTTTTTATCACCTATATATATAGATAATCAGCCACTCTTAATAGGGTAATTTGAAAACCTTAAGAGTTTCTATCTTAATTCCCCCCACTGACGAAATCTTCAAGGTTATTGACTAAATTGATATCCCTGAGCAGTTCACAAAGCCAACCTGACTGAACCATGGCAACATTTAGATGGCCTATTTTTGTCTTCTAATAAAGGGAAATAGGAGTAGAAAAGGAAGGCCAACTGAACAATATTTTCATGAGAATCTACCGGTTTACATATGAAATACATATTTTCATGAAATTCATCAAGGAACGTAGGCAGAGAGTGAACAAATGCATACCAACTGTCATAAGTGTGCTTGTGCTTCTTTCAACCTCCTGTATAAATATAGTGCCTATGTTTATTCATTTTGTCAAGAAGGCTTTGATCAAGCAGAAATAAACAACAACAACAAGATATCTCACAAGAAAAAAGATAGGACATAATATTTAAAGAGGATATTTGTTTGCTTTTGATTATGATAAATGATAAACGAGAAATACCTAGCTACTGACCTGAACCATCAACTGGCGAGTTCGACGAAGGCTTTCTGTGATGCTCTCTGCAGCAGATGTCATTCCAGCTTTAGTTCTGGAAGATAACAAATTAGACAGCTTAAATATTCATCCTGGCCGTCCTGGCTAATAGAATTTTTCAGTACAAGGAGACACAAGATACAAAAACAACAAGCACATCTTAGCACCAGCTGAAAACCCATAACTTACTTTAAGTTGCGTCTGCGAACAGTGGAGTCTTCACCACCACCTAGGAGTAGCTCTCTCTGAATCATGCAGAAACAGAACAAGTTACACACTCTGTAGTGCAACGAATCCATCTAGAGAACTACAAACTAAACTGATCATGATAATGAACAGATTATACAACAAAAGTATCACCATTGTTACATAGCGTTAGAGTGGTAGTTGATAACATAATTAGCTTGAGTCTCTTTTAGTCTACCACAAAAGAACACGATAATTTGAACAATTCCTTTAAAAGAATGAGGCTAAAAAAATGAATAAAAAAAATGCTACGTTGGTCGAGTAAAGTACCTCCTCCTGAGCAGCTTTTCTCATATTTTCCTTTGCTTGCAGATTTGCATTCCTCAGACTTAATCGCAAACTGTGACAAAATAATCGGATATTATCAATGGAAATCACAAGATATGACATCATATAAATTAATTCATGACTTATTGCATAAATAAGAGCTAGTAAATTTGTAATTTGAATCAGCAACAGTCTTAACTAGCAACCACTACAACAAGATAAATCACTCTAAGGAAATAAAAAACGATTCCGTTAATTCCTCTATACTGACCATAGGGAAGCCTGAAGGAAGCCTTGGGATGGGAGGTAAAGGAGCGAATTTTCATGTGTTTTCAATTAAAAGTAGAAGTAAATATTATATATATATATATATAGCACTAAGATCCCCAGCATGGACACTATAGTTATAAAAAGAGAAAATAAAATACCTCTGGCTTTGGGTTTTCCAGGATTCAAGCACCGCGCTAGCAGATTCTACCTCTTCATCAGTGGGCAACTGAGGAGCAAGAAGATCAAGCCTGAACTGCAAGGAAGAAAGCAAAGCCAAGCCATCCTGAGCAATCCCATTGAGTCTGGGAAGTGAATTTTTCTCCTCAGATCTCCCAGATTTCCCATATTCCCCAATTGCCTTTATATGCTCTTGCGTTTTACTGTACGTCTCATACCATTCCTTCTTCACCTTGTCAAACTCTTGCACAACCTCGTCCATCATGAGACCTAATGCAGGCCACGATATATTGGCCCCAGAACTTTCGAAAAATGTGTTACCACCTGCTCAATTCAGGAAGCTCACACAATGTAACTGGAGTTCTTAGAGGCCAAGCATTCTGTAGGCACGGTTAAATCTGCATGCAAATTAGCTTGTACCGGATTTTTTTTTTGGCCTACAACATTCAACTTTCTTCAGCGCAGCGATCTATTTTCTGATTCATTTGAACAAATCCATAGTGTTGTCTAAATGAATTTAAAGACGCTGCTCCACATCCAGAGTACAATATATAAATTCAACTAATAGGGTTTAGTAATAAGCCAAAACTGGCGTTTCAGAGTGATTTATAACCATGATTGCCCACGGTTTTCCCAAACTCGAACGGACTCCACTATAGCTTCAAACCCGAACGAACACCGTTAGCAAACACTACTCTCTATCGAATCATCAAGCAAATATAACTCAAGGATTGAAAGGTGAAATAATGAAGAGCTACGCAAAGGAAATAACCCAGATACAAAAATGGGGAATCAAAGCGAAAACAGGGTAAAATTATTGAAATGATTTAAAAAAGAAACGAAAAGGGGAAATACACTGACCTAATCAAGGACCCTGCCTGTAAGTATCACGCTCCGCCATGGCAGAAAGACCGAATCACAGATCAACACGGAGAAGGAAATGAATACGAATGAAGATAGATTCGAAGGCAAATTTTTTTTTTTAAAAAAAAAATGGGTTCAAGAGTTAAGACCAGTGAAACCTGGTTTCTGGAACTTCGGTGTCGATCGATACCCTGGATCGTCCCTGTCTAGTATCGAGTCTACTGCTAATGAGATCATTAATCCATCAAATCTCTTAAAATACTATTATTAAAAAAAAGTAAAATTCCCAGGATCTCAGGATCAAATGTTAATGGATAAATTTTAAAATTATTTTTCAGAAATATTAGTCATTGAACATTTCGAGTACTCCCTAATTACAAAACAGAATTTTGTAGGATATAATGTTTCTACATATGTTTGAGACAATTTATAATTTTTAGGTTTATTATGTAAATTAATAATTTTGTTTTAAATATCTCTAACCAATAAATAAAAATTTTGGCCCATTTTAAAATAAAAGGAAAAACCTATGAGCACTAATTGAAAAAAACAAAAAAAAAGACAGTAAAAAAATTAATGAAAAATATTTCAATTAAATTCAGGCATATACTCTTAACAAATTTCTAATCAAGTCAAGAGGATTAAGTATGGATTTTTGAATACTGTGAAAAAATCAAAATATCGTCTGTTTAAAAAGGGAATTAAAGGTGCATGTAGGCCTCATTTCATTTTTATTATATTTCATGAAAAGGAAAAATGATCATATAAAATTATAATGTTTCATAAGTAACCAAAATAAATAGAACTAACAGAGTTGTTGGTGAAACGATATAGAGATGGATGTGAAGTGAAAAAAAACCACATTAGGTCAAAATTGTACTTTTCTGATGGAAAAGTTCTGAAAAATTCTATTCTAACATCTAAAAATTCCTTTAATAAATGAATTAGATTCTATGTGATGATATTGTACGAGCTTTCTAATGTTTTGCTTGATAATTCTATTTAAATGCCATGGAGTGCTCGATCGAAGATATTGTAAAATTGTACATTAATCTGTGTATTTGAAACATAAAAGGAACCAAATGCTTTTCTAGAAATAAAAGAAACTCCCTCCTACCACACTAGTACATAGCCAAAACACCATCAAAGACCACAAAAACCACAATCAAAACACCAGCATGATTAACCAAATCTAAAGGAGAAAGAAGGAAACATCTTTAGTTTGATGAATCATCGGACAATAATGAAATTTCCCAATGGAATAAAAAAAAGCCATGTGACAAGTGAAAATCAAAGTATTGATGCAGCAAACAACCAAAAACAAATTCTGTCATGTTCCAAAGTAAAGCAAAGCAACCACCAAATGCTTGAATCAATTGGTAAGGGGTTATTCCAACTTAATCAGCGGTCTCATGTTCGAGCTTTGAATATGCAGTCGTGATAATTATTTGGAGGTAGCGAGGTACTTTCTATTGTAGGTCAACACTCCCAAAAATTAGATTAGTCAGTTGTTTGAATACCTGTTAATAGAATCCCAAAAAGACATTGGATACTGATTGAAACAAAGCATGCAAGTGAGGATTGAGGTAATAGTGAGTGGAAGGATCTTTCCAGGACAAGTTTTTGCTGAGAATCTTCCACAGTGTATGCCTGAGTCAAAAAGAGGAAGGACCCAAGGCTAAAGTGAAAAACACAGTGAATACGTCGGTCAAGCTACATTTTTTTTACCAAACAGATTTACTTCTTTTTATAAGCTGTGCTTTAAGAATGTTTAAATATTTAATGCATTCTTCTTCTTTTTTGTTACCTCATTGTATATGTATGGCCTTTCTCTTTTTCCTGTTTCTCCTCAAATCACAAGGCAAGATGTGGCTTGGATTAAATAAAACTAGGATGAGAGCTCCTAGAAACCCTACTTAAACACAATCAAAAACAGACCAACAAACAACATCATTGTTTATGAAATAGGCACATCTCAACACAACCAAGTGGTACTGCTAGAAATGATGTGTCAATTAAGAAGTATTAATCACTTGATTAGTTAATAACCTAAATTCTATATAAAAAATCATCGTGTAATGGTTTGCTTTACAGGTACATCAGGTACCAACGCTAAACCAAAAGTGTCATGATGTCCTTCCCAAACTAAGAAGTATATGCATCTATTGATGCCTCTACACGCATGGTATAGTTCCGTCCCTGGGTGTTGGAAGAGAAGATCCATTGACTCAACGATATAAGGTGTTTGAGGGGGTGGTCCATTAATAGATAAAAAGCATCCATAGGGTCAACCAGAAGGCCTAATACAAGTACGGATTCCTTAAACATCTAGTCAGTAGTTTGATTCCTGCTGATATGTATGGAAAAGGGTCTCATTTACAGTACTAAAACCCTCTTGGAAAGTCTACTGTACAAGGAGATTAGTTGTTGTTAGAGATGGTGGATACCTTGAGCTTACCAAAAAGTCTGAGTAAAACAATAACTCTAGAGAATCTTAGTTATTTCCCATCTTCCTGTCAAGTTTTAATAGCCATAATTCCCGTTTAAATGACCCATACACTTGCTCTTGTGTCATAAATAAGACCATAAGACCTTGCTTTTGGAAAAAAAAGTATTGCTTATATATTTAATGCCTTCAATAATGATGATTTTTTTTAGCAGGTACACATATAATCTCATCGATGACAGTTTTAGTCTAGACACTGTCATATAATAAATATATGCGCATCTCATCTTATACCATGAATGACTAATTCCTTTCAACATACTCAACTGTGTTGGTAATGATGAAGAGATTTTGGTCTTTTTGTGAAGATCCTGACAGCCCCTGGGACCTGTCACCCCTAAGCAAAAAGTCTCTTAACGAAACACTCTCCCTGAATTTCAGTTCGTCTTGCATCTGAGTCTGAGTCGCGCTATGACGAAAAACGCTCTGGTAACATCTGGGAAGAAATCATCGCAAGCTCATCTTTCGCATGAGGAGGATCCACCCTGCATCACATTGTTATTCTCATTTAGGAGTCTCACGTGATATAGGCCCATCTTGGAATGTACTCGTGTATATTTTACTCCAATCTTAACTTCCAAAGTTGATTTCATATTAACTATCATACTACATCGGCTACTTAATATAAAAGCCAAATTGATTAGTTTCTTTAATCTCTTTAACAAAAATCAACTAGCTTTTGATTCGTAAAGCTTTAATGGTTAGCAGCCCGATAAGTTTTAGGTACTATTTATGATTTTAAAAGCTTTCAATGCTATCATTCATTTGTACTCTTATAAAAGACAATCCCGTTCGAGTTATTTCTTTATTAAACCACGTGTATTGCCGTATTCAAGTACTAAATGTTGGCACTTTTCTCAGTTGATTCATTATATTGTGAATGTGAGTGACTAGTGCCTTCCACTATATCCAACCACTGTTGGTATCTTCAAATTATTGTTGGATACTAAATGTTGATACACCTTTCAAGCTTTTCAGTGGAATTTGAATTTTGGTATGGTCTCATTCCACTGCATCAAACCCTAAACCTAATTCATTGCTCCACTCGTAATTTATGTGGTCATCAAGCTAGCTAGAGCCATCTGGCCCAAACAGAAAGGTGTGGCTATATAACCTTTGTAGACCATTAATGTGGGCCCAAGAAACTATATTGGGCCATTCTTGAGCTCAACGAGTAAGGACATGGTGTGGGCCTATTAAAGCATGCCTCCAGATTAAAAAAAAAAGAGGTTTTCCCCTATAAAATAAATTATCCTCCCACCACATTTCTATTTTAGTATTAAAAATAAAATAAAATACATATATTAAACTTATACAGGTACGGTATGGGATCGGGTTGCGAAACGAAACAAGCAGTCAAAGACTTGTGCTCGAGGGGATGTTTGGGTGATTTGCCGTGCCCGTGAAGTCTTATGAAGAAGAATCTTTACCTGTAAATCAGTGTTCTCGGAGCTCCATTCTCTTCTTCGATTCTCGAGCTGCATCCGGTGATTACGGAGGCATCCGGAGGAAGAGATGTGGGTGTTTTACCTGATATCACTTCCCCTCACGCTAGGCTTGGTCCTCTTCACGCTCAGGTATTTCTCCGGTCCATACGTCCCTCGCTATGTGCTGTTCACCGTTGGATATGCCTGGTTCTGCTCCCTCTCCATTATCATCCTTGTGCCTGCTGACATCTGGGAGGTACTCTTTCCTCTCTCTTTATCATTCTCTTCTGTTTATAGGCTTGAAACCATACGCTTGATTTAATTCTTGCGATTTGAGCGGTGATATATATATTTTGAATTTCATACGTACAGGCGATCTCTTCTCGCCATAAGAATGGAAGTATTTCATTCCTTTGGAGCTGGTCGTATTGGAGTACGTTTTTACTCACTTGGTATGCTTACTTCTATATTATATGTTTGGATCACAATCACTTCCACATATGGACGGTGAAATAAGTTGCATCAGTATTCTATTACTTCCTCAACACGGTATAGAACTTATCAAAATTGGTCGCTGAATTTCAACAGGGTGACAAAAAGCATTCATGCACGTTTTCATTGTCCTACGTTGAAAAACATCCAATTCAACTCTATTTGAATTAGTACTGCAAAACATGTTATAGTGTACGGTTGACTATATCGCTGTTTGTTACACATTGTCAAAATCTAGGCGACTTTCTATGTGTGCAAATGAGCACCATGGTAATTTGACTGATTTCCTTGTTATTTGTGTCATGTGTTCTTATATATTTACTAATATACTTGGTGTGATTGTTGCGTTGAGATAGTTTTAAATGATGCAGATAGATAGCAGATGCATTTCCTCATATATTTAAATTATGTCATCCTAAGCAGGGCTGTGGTGCCCCTTATTCAGGGCTTTGAAGATGCTGCTGACTTTACTGTATCAGAAAGATTGAAGACTAGTTTACATGTTAACTTGGTCTTCTATCTACTCGTTGGTGTTGTTGGCCTTGTTGGACTCATTTTTCTCATTTTGATGCACAAGACCTGGTTTGTATTCATTTCCTGAACCTTGATTTATTTTGGTGCAGATTTTATTCTGTTTGCATGACATTATCTCTAAGTTATTGCTGCCTGGAATTTTTCAGTTGTTTTTGGGTAAAGCTTTTTATCTTCATTTTGAATAGAATCATGATTTCCTCATAAAGATGGACTTTGTTGTTTCTTCTTGATTTATTTACAGTGACATTGTGGACATGCATGTTTTAGTTTATAATATCTAATTTCCAGCACCATGCTTCGTTATGACTGATTTAGTGTTATGATATGAACACAAATCCGAAGGGAGAGCTCAATTCCAAAAGATTAACTTGTTATGTGGGAAAACCGGAAACTTATAAACCCCATTTCTCTTGGTAAGGCTTTCTGATATGAGACTTAGAACAGATGGCATTTGAGCCTGTGCATGCATAAAACTACTTTTTTTCTTGTTGTTGTGCTTATGGATGATGAGGTTTTCGTTCACCACTTTTTAAGAGGCCTCCATTTTAACATTTAACTCACTGTCAGTGCTGTGCATGTGTTATACAGGAGTGGAGATGTTTTGGGATTGGCCATGGCCTGCTCTAATACATTTGGACTTGTTACTGGTGCATTTCTTCTTGGCTATGGTTTAAGTGAAATTCCTAAAAGTATATGGAGAAATGCTGACTGGACCAATCGCCAGAAAGTTTTGTCTCATAAAATTGCAAAAATGTCTGTCAAACTTGATGATGCTCATCAAGAACTTTCAAATGCTATTGTTGTGAGTAATTTACTGAAGTTGTCAGTTAAAAGTCTTTTACAATTTTTGCCCTTTTGCTTTTACAGTCTGCCTGTGGAAGCTCTCAAATTTTGCCCAACTTTCTGTAACTCTCAAATTTATTACTTGCATTTTGAAACTAATTATATGCTGACCTATTGATTGTGTTGGCATCGTTCTTTATAGGTAATGGCAAATTAATTATTTTTGTTTTGTAACAGCAAGTCATCAAGGGAAATTTGGGCCAGTGAATTTCATATTTATATTTCTACTAGGTGACACAATTTTATATGAATGTTACATCTCCAAGAAAGCTTTAATGTACTATTTGAAATTATTATGGGCCATTTGGTATGGTGTTAGGCATGGAAAGGGAAAGAATGAAAATGTATGAACATGAATCTGATGTCCTTCGATAGAAAGTATAATAAAAGACTAGAAGAGAATAAAGTAATGTTAACAAGGATATAATGGATATTGCATATCTTAGTTTTAAGGAATTTGAAATTGGTTTCCTTTGTATAATAAAAGACTAAAAGAGAATAAAGTAATGATAACAAGGATATAATGGATATTGCATATCTTGGTTTTTGGGAATTTGAAATTGGTTTCCTTTGTATGCCAGACAGACCACTTGTTACTAGTATATTCTTAAATTACACAGCTAATTCGGATTTGATCTGTTTTACTCTGTATGGAAAATTGCATGTGTTACCTTTTTTTTTTTCATGTTGCAGGGGAGAATCTTGTTACTCTGTTTTTCATTGTACCCTAAGAAATATACCTCAGATAGCCTATTTGTGGTTTGTTTTTTTAGGATGCCCAAGCTACATCCAGTCAGATGTCCAAGCGTGATCCTTTGAGACCTTATATGGATATCATTGATAATTTCTTGACTCAAATGGTAAAGAGCTAATTCTGTTTATAGAACCAGATTTTCTTTGTAATGGTTTAGACTTAAATTTCAATTTTTTAGTTTAGGGAAGACCCATCCTTTAAACCAGAAGGTAGCAGATTGGCAGAAAACGATATGGATTATGATACTGATGAAAAGTCAATGGCAACCCTAAGGCGTCATCTTAGGTTAGCTCGAGAGGGATACTACAGGTACAAAAGGTAAGAAAATAATCAGTTCGTCTATTAAGGGTTGTTTTTATTCGCTAAAAAGAAAATTTTCAGTATCTTAAACTCTTTACAGCATTTTAATGGTTATATTCTTTTAATGTGGTTTGATGCCTAATGAAGCAATGTTTCACGTTAAGATAATAGGTTCTTATCAAACTGATGAAAGAATGTTAAACATCTTTGTTTTTTTTTTTCAATTGCATATGCCCATAATTCTATTTTTTAAGTTGTTTTATCTTTTCAAATGTCATCTTTATCTTCAATATAAACCAATGAGTTTTACGACTCTGGTAATAGTGCTACTCTGGGTCATCAATTTCTCGTATAAAATTGACTTGAACTCAGTAGAGTTTCAGCTTCTCTTTGTAGCTTCTATTAATAGTAACAACCGTCTCTAAAATGCTATCAAATGAGGCAGTAGATTCCTTCTTGCCTCTTATACAATGAAGGTTGGAGAGATAAATTGTTGAAAGAAATCTTGTCCTGTCACTAGAATATTTCAATGCTTACATCATCCTTAAAACCTATGATGAATCATAAAACGAAGTTATTGTCATTGGTAGTTTCCTAAACCAGTGCTATATCTTCTAGGATCATGTGAATGTTTGGTTATTAGTTAAGGGTCTTGTATGTGTTTTGTCTTACAACGATGACCATTTAGAATTTCTTCTTAGCCATATCGAAAGTTCATTTGCAGTGAGTATTTAGCTTATGTACGGGAAGCTCTTGAATTGGATGATACAATAAAGAATTACGAACGCTACGGCTTAACTGGATGGTATTCTTCTAATGCTGTTTTTTTTCCTCCTTTCGTTTTGGTTTTGTTTTTTGGGGACCAACTTCAAATATATATTACAGGTTATTCCAGCTTACCCTAATGTTTTGTTCGCTACTTTCAGGAAATATATCTCAAGCATTTGACCTGCTCGGCCTGGCAAGTTGGGGTCCTTCTTTGATTCTTTAGGTAATAGGTAGATTGCCATTTTAGACTTTTGAATTTCGATGTCTATTCATTTTGGATCAAGTAATTTTCCTCAGGGTCCCCCGCACATCCACATTGTACCCAATCTGCATAATGAGATATTGAAAGTCACATAATGTGATCCATGTTACCGTGACAGCTGGAAGCAGGATTAGTTGGTTAAAAAACAGAAATTATCAGATGGTTTTAGAGTAGCTACCTGACAAAATAAGAGCAGGCTTTTACTTGGAGGTTTTTGTTGAATTCAGTATTTCTGTATCTTTCCTATTTTTCTCTTGTACAACTTGCACCATTCTGGTATATAGAGAGTTTTACTAACCCCATTTTCAGCTACCACACTAACATGTATCATAATGCTCCATATTCCCTGTTTGTTGGTTCCTATGGGAATGACCTAGGTCAACATTTTATTGTGTCAAATAATGTTTACTGAATCTAGAAGCATTTTGGATTGGGGAATTAATTGCACTTCTTTGCAGAATATTTCTGGCGATGCATTTTAAGAAAGCACGTTGAGAAAGGATTGGCTGCTTCCCTTGGGATTCTGTCTGTTGCAATTCTTTTAGCTGAGGCAACTCTTCTGCCTGGTGTTGATCTATCTCTTTTCTCATTTCTTATAAAATCCGTGGGAACACATGAGGTGTTTGTACAGGTGAACCTAACTTTCTAGATTCATGTTTTTCTTGGTAAGAGTGAAAATAGACTAATGGAAAATGGTTATCCTTTCTGCATAATATAACTTACCAATACCCCATTTTCTTGCTTCCCATTTCCACTCCTATCTAGCACAACTATGTTTACACATGGACATGATTAAGATGCTATGATTTAGGCATATTTGAGTGTGAGTATATTATTTGGTATCACTAGAATTATGTGCATTTTATGTGTGTATTGGTTAATTGCATATGTACATTTCTTCTAGTATTGGTGGCTGGTACTTCCATGTTTGAGCAGAAGAAATTTTTCCTAATTAACTCATTCAAATTGCTCTTAAAGTTTCACGTAATGCATCTTCGATGGATGAAATTATTTGCTTTAACTATATTTAGCACAAATGCAAGTTGCTCGTTGAACATCACTTCAATTTCGCGCTCACCATACAGCATCCATTGCTAAAGGTACAGATAATGCAAGTACTAACATATCTTCTATTTTTTTGCTAGGCATTTTCGTTTGTTCCTCTCATGTATATGTGCATCTGCACATACTACTCCTTATTCAGAATTGGAAGGTTGATGTTCTACTCGTTAACACCCAAACAGACCAGCTCAGTTAGCTTGCTTATGATATGCTCGTAAGTTTGTCTTTCTGCTTTTTGAATCACTAATTCCATCTTGAGAAGAAAAACATATGTTTTTACCTTTGCTTGCTCCCAGGATGGTTGCTCGGTATGCTCCCCCTGTTTCATATAACTTCCTCAATCTCATTTCCCTTGGTTCTGATAAAACCACTGTATTTGAACAGGTAATTTTTTTCCGGCATCTGTAGTGGTTATTTGTCTCTCCTAAATCTTAATTCGATGAAGTGGCAGCCCATAATTCCATACAATTCTATGTCTTTTGTTATGTTTTTTTTAATCTTTTTCTTGTTTATTTTGGTTGACCATATATTCAACTCACTTCCTCAATAACCCTAAATTGCCATTTGCTCGGCTTGATGTAAGAAAACGCAATGCATTACCCAAGTCTAGTTCTTTGCTTTCTTTATTCATTTATTTCTTATTATATCGTCCTAGACAGAAGATAGTCCATTACTTTCTAACATTTTAAGCTTTTTTTTGTCTTGTATCTATTTGCATTCGTGCCTGGTTACTTGGCTGGGAGCACATTTTAATATGAGAAGTTTTGCATCAGAATGTTTTTGACTTTTTCCGATCTTAAAATTATTTATCGAAATTGTTGCATCATGGGACTTGTGATTGCAGCAAATGGGGAACATCAACAAAGCTGTCCCTTTCTTTGGGGATAAGTTTAACAAAATATTTCCACTTATAATGGTTATATACACCCTTTTGGTTGCAAGCAACTTCTTCAACCGAGTATTTGATTTCCTGGGGAGCTGGAAGAGATATATTTTTGCAACTGAAGTTGAAGATATGGGTGGTTTTAATCCAAAAGGATTACTTATCTTACAAAAAGGTATTCAAACCAGCAATTTACAAGCTTCGCTAACTTGGATTTATGTTTACTACCATGTCAGAATTGCATCATACGTGAATGAACGAACATTCTAGTAATTTCAGGTGTTGATTTGTGCTTGATTATTTAACCTTATTACTTTCAGAGAGATTTTTGCTTGAACATGGGTCCGAACTAGGCGAGCAAGCTGTTCCATTGACAAAGAATCTCAACAGTATAGATATTGAATCTGGCGACAGTCTCATGGTATGTGGAGCTTTCACATTTTAAATCCGCTTTGTACCGTGTCTAGCACAGAGCTTAAATTACTCATAACTGTACGTTGTTCAGGAGAGGAATGGTGTAGAAATGAGGGCCAATTCTAATTTACTTGAAAAAATGAATGGAAATCCATCCAGAACTAGGAAGGATGAGACAAGAAAATGTAGTTTGAGCAAGGAATCCATAAGCAACAAGTATGCTGCTATAAGAAAGAAGAGTGGACAAGCATCCAGATTAAGGCCAGAAGACAGCAATATAGCCTCTACTAAGGTTCCGTTACTTGACAGTGGAGGCGGTACCGATTCTGGCAATATCTCCGGGGTGTCATCTTCAGGTTTGGCTTCAACATGGCAAACTATGAAATCAGGCTTCCAGGGTTTCAAGGCTAACGTTACAGATACAGGAAGGTAACATCTATGTGTCCTCACATGAGAGTCCCTGATGATATATTTTTCAAAGACGAAGTCTGCCTTATCTTGGCCAATTTTACGATAGTGATGATTGATATGGGAGACCATAATATGAGTGATGGAATGTCTGTTGTGTTGTGCGATAGCAAATCTTCAGTAGCTTATTTCTGGAACCAAATGCAGCCTTAAGATGAAAAGCTGGTCCCCTATAAATCAGTCTGTACATATTGCAAATTATGCACAGGAAAAGAATTCTTAGATTATAACAGCCGAAGACGGCACAGTAATGTTTGGCCTGCCACGAATACTTATTTTCATTCCACTGATGATGCTTCTAGTTCTAGGCTTCTTGCATAACCTCCTGCAAAAGTACATTTACTCCCCCCCCCCCCGGGCGGGGTGCAAGTCTCTTGCTTTTCTCATGAAAATGTGCAAGATTATATTTTTTTCGGAATTTTGTGTGATTGTAAAAATGAAGAGAGGGCTATTCTTGTTTTGTTTTAGACGCATAAGTGAAAGCAAGCATGACTATATTCTATAAAGATATGGGATCTCCTTAGTTTTGAGTTACCAAAGGTGTTTCTAAGTCACTTTAGGTTTGAGAGCAATCTCTTTAAGACCAGACTGTAAAGGCCCCCCCCCCCAAAAAAAATGCAGCTTATTCCGCTCCATAGGACTGTTATATGGCTTTGTGATAGATCTCACAAGAACAAATTAAACAACAACATAATAAAAATTCCAAAGTATTTTGATGTTGTACTCACAGGACGCTTACATTTTTACTAATTGAGGTGGTCGAACTTAAAGTCAACGGCACATATCTCGCTTCTTGGCATTAGTTACACAGTTTGAACAAGTCTTAATAAGCACAATACTAATTACTCTCAACCAACAGTGTGATAAGCACACTTCAACGCTATATTTACATTTTTATGTTCTGACCATCTCACTCAGTGCTGTATAATTCACTCAGCAAAAGAAACTTCAACATAAAATTCTTAGCTTGGATTATAAAGAGGAACACCAAGCCAAATGCAAGAAGTCATGATGCTCATAACTTGAACAAAAAGTGAAATTTTACAAGATTTGAAGATGTCATATTGTTGGTAGCAATAGCAGTAACCAGATTTGGACCCTAACAAACATTAAGGAATGAATCACACTAATTTATGTAGGTTTTAGACCTTGCACATCATGTTAAGGAATAAGATAAATAGAGTGAATTGTTATAATTTGTATATTGTCTATTTATTAGGGAAAAAACTAAATGAGAAAAGAATGGAGATAAGGATGGAGCAGGTGTCGGCTTTATTGGATGTGTACGTTGGTCTTTCTTCATAACTGAGAAAGACAAGGAAGGTTGAGTGTAGTTGAATTGAGAGTGAAAGAATTGGGTGCTTTCAAAAGCCAACAAAGTCATTATTTACTTTTTTTTTTTATAAATCCTTCTTCCTTTTCTCTTTCATGCCCTTATTGTAATGCTTGGATGTAACACTACTCTCCTCTTTCATAAATACTTGCATAGTCACCAGAATTTCACATCATTTCAACCATATCCAATACTCGAACCATTTCAATCCTACTTAGTGATGAATCATACGAAAGAATTTATAATTTATTTATTTTTTAAAATAAACATCTTTAAAAATATATATAAAGTGCTTGTGTGGGAACCCTTATTTCTAACGGTACATGTAAACTAAGACAAAACCATTTTGAAATCCATAAATTTTTTTTAGATTTCGTAAATTCTTCTCGGAATCTGTAAACTCCTTTTTCCCAATGAATTCTCAAACACACACAAAGTCATCAACCAACTAGTATTAAAATGATCTGAATTATTATATTTTCACTTGACGAAGTTCAGATGATGTGAGACTCATACAACATGCAATTACTTCTCTATCAATCCATACTCAGTCTTTTCCATTTCCGACTTCTAAAAAATATACCAAACAAAATAAGCTAGAGATTTCTGTACCCAAAAAAAAAAGATACAGAGACTTAATTTAAAATTGAGATAAACTCTATAAATTAATTTTTCATATTTATTATATAACCTTGGCTATCAGTGCGGCTCACGTGCTTCAATAGGCGAGTGGAAGATGGCGCCTGAGATGACTTGAGTGGGCAAGTTAGCCGTTTTTTTTTTTGGTACAAAAGTTAGCCGTTACTTTCAATGGGCCTTTCTTGTCTCAATTTATATGTCGCTGGGCCCCATCTAGCTTAGGTGCCTTTCTTTATGGGCCCCACTTAGAAAGGGTATCTTTTATGCTGGGCCTGGCCCACTCCCCTCACAACCACGTCATTCATGCACTCCCAGTACTTTTACCTTAAAATCACGTTCACTTTTCTTCTTTTCTGCCCTTTTCAATTATTATTTTATATTTCAACTTCCAATATACATTATAAAAAATTTAAAATTTAGTTACAATTCTAATAAATTTATAAATAGCGTGTCGATTTGTGGATCTATAAAGGTTTGCAAATTTACTTAGTAAACTTTCACTTTTGAGTAATATTACCCACAAAAAATCTTTTTCCTTTCCTTCAAGATTACCAAAAAAAAATGTTAAAATTGAATAATATTTTCCCTTACCATTAGAAACGTTAAATGAATCAATTTTTAACGGTCAACATGATTTTTTTATGAGTTGGGTGTATTGAATCCAAAAGAAACTTTTAAAGTAATATTGTTTATCAGATAAACCTTTTAGAACAAGTTTGAACCTTAATATTATGGATATTGATATAATTTATTTATTAAAAGACTTTTGAATAATGTAATTTTCTATAACAATTCATATTAGTATAATGATTTCTTTTATGTATACATATATAACGTTAACATTTATCCACATCCTACCCCATCGTTGACTCCTCGTTGACCCATTATTATAATGATATAGTATTAACATCACAATGATTACAATTAAATCGTAACAAAAGTATGGTATGAAATTACAATTTTATTTTTATTTTGTTGGTATCAATAATTAAAGCATTCTAATACTTAAATGTATTGTGTATTAAATAAAAATTATTTTAATTCACAAAAACTAATAGCAAATATAACCTCTTATAGTAATATATATATATATATATATAAATAAAACGATGTTACATGTAATGCATTTAAGTTTCAAAACAAATTAGCTCTCTTGTTTCTTAAAACAAAATATAAAATTGAAAAGGATAGATAGGTGACTAATTATAAAAAAAAAATTATCGTGCAATCTACCATAAGTCACACGATTAAGTTAGTCGCATGGCATTGACAAAACTCAATAAAAAAAAATAAAATCAAGTCAAGTCATGATATGTTAGGTACCGACAAAACTTTTTAGTGATTATATTACTTATACAGAAGCCTAGAGAGTTTCGAGTAATTTTTCTTTTTCTTTTTTTAGTGAGTAATTTTTCTTTCATTGCACGAACTTGTAGAAATCCTTTTCATACGCACACAAAACACAATACACAGTTTGTGAAGCCCTTTGGTCAAATGTTGTTGTGTGTCCTTATCATGACAATAAATGAATGAATTTTGCAAGTATAAATTTCACCAACACGGATATATAAAATTATTTATTTATGGGGATTATGGTAATAAAATAAGAGATCTTATGCTCTGTGGGCAGATTTTATTGGCATATATTATTGTTATTTTATTATCCTTTTATTTTTAAAGAAGAGAATGATATGTAATGTAGTTGTTGACATC
>JANTPZ010000643.1:0-25495 GCA_025593235.1 Vachellia pachyceras | reverse complement strand
TTACTCATTTTTGAATGTCGATTCTAGATGTTTGCTTAGATTTTGAAAATTCATCCATTTCCATGAAAAATGGCGCTCGTCCGTTTCTGGCTTCTTTAGTCGGAAAGTACGAAAATTTTTCACTATCTCAGAATTACGTGGATACTTCTTACCTTACCCATTTGTGAATGCAGGTTCTAGATGTTTGGTTAGATTTTGAATATTCATCCATTTGCTTCAAAAACGGCTGTTGTCCGTTTCTGGCCTTCTTTGGCCCAAAAGTACGAAAATTTTTCACTGTCTCGGAATTGCGTCCAAACTTCCTCCCTTAATCATTTGTGAATGCGGATTCTAGATGTTTGGTTAGCTTTTGAAAATTCATCCATTTGCTTGAAAAACGGAGCTCGCCCGTTTCTCGTCTTCTTTAGTTGGAAAGTACGAAAATTTTTCACTGTCTCGGAATTGCGTGGAAACTTCATTCCATACTAATTTTTGAATGCAGATTCTAGATGTTAGGTTAGCTTTTGAAAATTCATCCATTTCCTTCAAAAACGACGCTCATCCGTTTGAGGCCTTCTTTGGTCGGAAAGTTCAAAAATTTTTCACTGTCTCTGAATTGCATGGAAACTTCATCCCTTACTCATTTGTGAATGCGGATTATAGATGTTTGGTTAGTTTATGAAAATTCATCCATTTGCTACAAAAACGGAGCTCGCTCATTTCTGGCCTTCTTTGGACGGCAAGTACAAAAATTTTTCACTCTCTCGGAATTACGAGGAAACTTCCTTGCTCACTCATTTTTGAATACGGAATCTACATGTTTGGTTAGCTTTCGAAAATTCATCCATTTCCTTCAAAAACGGCTCGTCCATTCTGGCCTTATTTGGTAGGAAAGTACGAAAATTTTTCACTGTCTCAGAATTGCGTGGAAATTTCCTCTGTCACTCATTTGTGAATGCGGATTCTAGATGTTTCGTTAGTTTTTGAAAATTAATCCATTTCCTTCACAAATGGCGCTCGTCCTTTTCTGGCCTTATTAGGTCGGAAAGTACGATAATTTTTCACTGTCTCGAATTGCTTGGAAACTTCCTCCCTTACTCAATTGTGAATGTGGATTCTACATGTTTGGTTAGTTTTTGAAAATTCATCCATTTGCTTCAAAAATGGAGCTCGACCGTTTCTGGCCTTCTTTGGTCGGAAAGTACGAAAATTTTTCACTGTCTCGGAATTGCGTGCAAACTTCCTACCTTACTCATTTTTGAATGCGGATTCTAGATGCTTGCTCAGATTTTGAAAATTCATCCATTTGCTTGAAAAACAGAGCTCGCCCATTTCTCGCCTTCTTTGGTCGGAAAGTATGAAAATTTTTCTCTCCCTCGTAATTGCGTGGAAACTTCATTCCATACTCATTGTTGAATGCGAATTCTATATGTTTGGTTAGCTTTAGAAAATTTATTAATTTCCTTCAAAACAGCGCTCGTCCGTTTCTGGCCTTCTTTGGTCGGAAAGTACGAAACTTTTTCATTGTCTCGGAACTTCGTGGAAATTTCCTCCCTTACTCATTTGTGAATGAGGATTCTAGATGTTTGGTTAGCTTTAGAAAATTCATTCATTTGCTTAAAAAATGGAGCCCGTCCGTTTCTGGCCTTCTTTGGTCGGGAAGTACGAAAATTTTTCACTGTCTCATAATTGCATTCAAACTTCCTCCCTTACTCATTTGTGAATGGGGATTCTAGATGCTTGGTTAGATTTTGAAAATTCATCCATTTGCTTCAAAAACGGAGCCCGCCTGTTTCTGGCTTTCTTTGGTCGGATAGTACGAAAAATTTTCACTCTCTTGGAATTACGTGGAAACTTCCTTGCTCACTCATTTTTGAATACGGAATCTAGATGTTTGGTTAGCTTTTGAAAAGTCATCCATTTCCTTCAAAAACGACGCTCGTCCGTTCTGGCCTTCTTTTGTCGGAAAGTACGAAAATTTTTCAATGGCTCGGAATTGCGTGGAAATTTCCTTCCTTACTCATTTGTGAATACGGATTCTAGATGTTTGGTTAGTTTTTAAAAATTAATCCATAAACTTCACAAACGGCGCTCGTCCTTTTCTAGCCTATTTGGTCGGAAAGTACAAAAATTTTTCACCGTCTCGAATTGCTTGGAAACCTCCTCCCTTACTCATTTGTGAATGCGGATTACAGATGTTTGGTTAGTTTTTGAAAATTCATCCATTTTCTTCAAAAGCGGAGCTCGCCGGTTACTGGTCTTCTTTTTTTGGAAAGTACGAAAAATTTTCAATGTCACGGAATTGCGTGGAAACTTCCTTCCATACGCATTTTTGAATGCGGATTGTAGATATTTGGTTAGCTTTAGAAAATTCATCCATTTGCTTCAAAAATGGAGCTCGTTCGTTTCTGGCCTTCTTTGGTCGGGAAGTACGAAAATTTTTCACTGTCTCGGAATTGCGTTCAAACTTCATCCCTTACTCATTTGTGAATGGGATTCGAGATTCTTGGTTAGTTTTTGAGAATTCACCCATTTGCTTCCAAAAATTGCGCTCTTCAGTTTCTGGCCTTCTTTGGTCAGAAAGTACGAAAATTTTTCACTGGCTTGGAATTGCGTGGAAACACCTCCCTTACTCATTTGTGAATATGGATTCTAGACGTTTGGTTAGTTTTTGAAAATTCATCCATTTGCTTCAAAAATCGAGCTCGTCCGTTTCTGGCTTTCTTTGGTTGGAAAGTACAAAAAATTTTCACTGTTTCGGAATAGCGTTCAAACATCCTCCCTTACTCATTTGTGAATGCGGATTCTAGATTCTTGGTCAAATTTTGAAAATTCATCCATTTGCTTGAAAAATGAAGCTCGCCGTTTCATGCCTTCTTTGGTCGGAAAGTACGAAAATTTTTCACTGTCTCGAAATTACGTGAAAACTTCATTCCATACTCATTTTTGAATGCAGACTCTAGATGTTTGGTTAGCTTTAGAAAATTCATTCATTTCCTTCAAAAACGCCGCTTGTCCGTTTTTGGCCTTCTTTGGTCGGGAAGTACGAAAATTTTTCACTGTCTCCGAATTGCGTTCAAACTTCCTCCCTTACTCATTTGTGAATGGGGATTCTAGATGCTTGGTTAGATTTTGAAAATTCATCAATTTGCTTCAAAAACGGAGCTCGCCCATTTCTGGCTTTCTTTGGTCGGAAAGTACGAAAATTTTTCACTCTCTCAAAATTATGTGGAAACTTCCTCGCTCACTCTTTTTTGAATATAGAATCTATATGTTTGGTTAGCTTTTGAAAATTCATCCATTTCCTTCAAAAACGACGCTCGTCTGTTCTGGCCTTCTTTCGTCGGAAAGTACGAAACTTTTTCACTGTCTCAGAATTGTGTGGAAAGTTCCTCCCTTACTCAATTGTGAATGCGGATTCTAGATGTTTGGTTAATTTTTGAAAATTCATCCATTTGCTTCACAAGCGGCGCTCGTCCTTTTCTGGTCTTATTTGGTCAGAAAGTACGAAAATTTTTCACCGTCTCAAATTGCTTGGAAACTTGCTCCCTTACTCATTTGTGAATGCGGATTCTAGATGTTTGGTTAGTTTTTGAAAATTCATCTATTTGCTTCAAAAACGGAGCTCGCCGGTTACTGGCCTTCTTTGGTCGGAAAGTACGAAAATTTTTTACTGTCACGGAATTGCGTGTAAACTTCCTTCCATACTCATTTTTGAATGCGGATTCTAGAAGTTTGGTAGCTTTAGAAAATTCATCCATTTGCTTTAAAAATGGAGCTCGTTCGTTTCTGGCCTTCTTTGGTCGGAAAGTATGAAAATTTTTCACTGTCTCAGAATGTGTGCAAACGTCCTCCCTTTCTCATTTTTAAATACGAATTCTAGATGTTGAGTTACCTTTTGAAAATTCATCCGTTTCCATCAAAAATAGCGCTCATCCGTTTTTGGCCTTCTTTTTTCGAAAAGTACGAAAAATTTTCACTGTCTCGGAATTACGTGGAAACTTCCTCACTTAGTGATTTTTGAATGCAGATTCTAGATGTTTGGATAGCTTTATAAAATTCATCCATTTGTTTCAAAAATGGCGCTTGTCCGTTTCTGGCCTTCTTTAGTCGAAAAGTATGAAATATTTTCGCTATCTCGGAATTATGTGGAAACTTCCTCCCATACTCATTTGTGAATGCTGATTCTAGATGTTTGGTTAGCTTTAGCAAATTCATCCATTTGTTTCAAAAATGGCGCTTGTCCGTTTGTGGCCTTCTTTAGTTGGAAAGTACGAAATTTTTTCACTATCTCGGAATTGCGTGGAAACTTCCTCGCTTACTAATTTTTGAATGCTGATTCTATATGTTTGGTTAGTTTTTGAAAATTCATCCATTTCCTTGAAAAACACCGCTATCCGTTTCTGGCCTTCTTCGGTCGGAAAGTACAAAAATTTTTCAATGTCACAGAATTGCGTGGAAACTTCCTCACTTACTCATTTTTCAATGAGGATTTTAGATGTTTGGTTAGGTTTTTAAAATTCATCTATTTCCTTTAAAAAAGGCACTCGTCCGTTTCTGCGCTTCTTCGGTCGGAAAGTGCGAAAAATTTTCACCATCTCATGATTGCGTGGAAACTACCTAGCTTACTCATTTTTGAATACGGATTGTAGATGTTAGGTTAGGTTTTCAAAATTCATCCATTTCCTTCAAAAATGGCGTTTCTGGCCTTCTTTGGTCGGAAAGTACGAAAATTTTTCACTGTCTCGGAATTGCGTGGAAGCTTCCTTGCTTTCTCATTTTTCAATGTGGATTCTAGATTTTTTTAGGTTTTGTAAATTCATCCATTTCCTTCAAAAACATCGCTCGTCCGTTTCTGGTCTTCTTTGGTCGGAAAGTACAAAAATTTTTCACCGTCTTGGAATTGCGTGGAAACTATTAGAACAGAATTTGACCAAGAGGGAGTGAATTGGTCTAATATTAAAAAGTAGGCATTTAAAATTTCACAAAAATAGAATGTAAAGTTTCGGTCTCCTTGACCTACGTGATTTATAAACACAGTGATTTATTCTGGTTCGGTCTCCTTGACCTACGTCCAGTCCTCAGAGCACCCCGGAGAATTGCAAATCAACTATCAACAGTAAAACAGGCTTCACAAGCCTTTACAACCTATGAATCACTCCCCTTTCTCTTCTCACTATAACAGACTATGACACTCTCTCTTTTCTAACTCACTTTCAGCCCAATTTAGTCAAGGCCCCGTCCTTGAGTTTTTCACAAGTTTACAAAATATTTTGGCCTCAGATAACTCTCTCAGCAGAGTAGATAGTTAATAATGAAGCTCAAAAAGAATTAATGAAAGATTACAGAGAACGTAGTAAATGCAGACTTTAATGCTTAGGATGTTCGTCTCTTCTTCTCTGTAATGAATGCTGGTCCTTTTATAGTTGAGAATTGATAAAGTGTCCGTTAGACTGATATTGCAATCTTTAAAACGAGCCAAAGAACACTAAATTTGGAGTTTTGTACAGAAAGTTATTAACTTCCAAATTTTGAAGAAAATCACTGAAAAACCTGGGAAAAAAGAAAAAGGACCAAATGAACAGTACTTTTTCACGAATTAAATTGTATTATTTGGGCAAGAAAATGACTTAATGAGTATTTTTCCCTTATAAAGGAACTTACAAGCTTCAAATAGAAATAGGAAGCACTCAAATTCGATTTTTCTAGAATTAGTTATGAATTTTCAAAGTTAGTCCAAAATGTAGTGAATAGTAACTTTCAAAAACTTGAAAGTTTTCGAAGTAAACTATTTGGACTTTTTAATCTCTTTGAGGCTTCCCATTGATTCTAAATCAATATATATTGAAGCTAAGGGTAAATTTAAGGTATGTCACAGAAATCATGATGCTCGAGTGTTAATAATGCTGGAAGTCTGGAAGTATTGTGATAGAGTATTGGTGAACAGTGAAAATTTTCAGCCCAATACTCGAGCATTGAAAGCTAGTGCTAGAGTGTTAACAGTGCTGTCAGACAATGCTTGCAGTGTTGGCTTCCAGTGTTGAATGAAAGGTCACAACACTCGAGTGTTGTTAACCTGTGCTCGAGTGTTGGCTCTGATGGAAGCTTTTACTTGAAGTATTACTTGACAGCACTGATAAAAGGCTCAACACTCAAGTGCTGCATTTGCAGTGCTCGAGCATTGGCTTATGCTGTCAGCCAATGCTGGAAGTGTTTTCTGACATTGTTGAGAAAAATAGTCAACACTCAAGTGCTGAAATATAGTGCTCGAGTATTGATACTTTCAGCCAATACTTGGAGTGTTGACTTGAAGTGTTTTCAGAAACCTCAATGCTCGAGTACTGGAAACCTAGTGCTCGAGCATTGGCTCTGCTGTCAGCCAATATTTGTAGTGTTTACTCAGAGCATAGTTTAAAAATTTATTTTCAAAGTACAGTGCTCAAGTACCACATTCCAACACTCGAGTATTGACAACATTTCATGTCAATACTTGGTGTATTACCTGGGAGTATTCAAATTTCTTAAGTTCAAAACATGCAGTGCTTGAGTATTGGATTTCACTGCTCGAGTACTATCAATACTTTGACAAAAACACTCGACTATTTTCAAGAAGCACTGAATCAAAACTTTGGAACTTGAGACTTAACAAATCATTTTTCAAATTCTTAACACAATTTTGTTATCATCAAAACAAGGTATCAACATTAGACATTTAACTCTCATAGAATTGAATAGAAACATGTACTGTGCCTCAGTTTTTATTAAGGATTACATAAAATGAGTTTTTTTTTTAAAAACTATTCATCTATTTGGACATTAAAATGCCACATCTTTTTTTTTGAGCTAGAGTAGGGTTAAAGGAATTGGACATTTAACTCTCATAGAATTGAATAGAAACATCCACTGTGGCTCAGTTTTTATTGAGGATTACAAAAAATGAGTTTTTTTAAAAAAATTATTCATCTATTTCGATATACAAAAGTCAAATGTTGTTTTGAAACTAGATTTGGGTTACAAGAATTAAACATTTAACTCTCTTAGAATTCAATGGAAAAATCGACTGTGCCTCAGTTTTTATTAAGGGTACATAAATTGAGTTTTTTAAAAAAAATATATTCATCTATTTGGACATAAAAATGTCTCATCTTTTTTTGGAACTAGATGTGGGTTAAAAGAATTAAAAATTTAACTCTCTTAGAATTGAATTGATACATCCACTGTGACTGAGTTTTTATTGAGGGTTACAAAAATCGAGTTTTTTAAATACTTATTCATCTATTTGGATATAAAAATGCCAAATCTTTTTTTGGAACTAGATTAGGGTTAAAGGAATTAAACAATTAACTCTAATAGAATTGAATGGAAACATCCACTGTGACGCAGTTTTTATTGAGGCTTATATAAATCGAGTTTTTTTAAAAAAGTATTCATCTATATGGACATAAAAATGCCAAATTTTTTGTTGGAACTAGATTAGGGTTATAGGAATTAGACATTTAACTCTCATAGAATTGAAAAGAAACATGCACTGTGACTCAGTTTTTATTAAAGATTATATAAAATGAGATTTTTTTAAACTATTCATTTATTTGGACATAAAAATGCTACATCTTATTATGGAGCTAGAGTAGTGTTAAAGGAATTAGATATTTAACTCTCATAGAATTGAATAGGCACATCCACTGTGACTCAGTTTTTATTGAGGATTACATAAAATGAGTTTTTTAAAAAACTTATTCATCTATTTGGAAATAAAAAATTTGAGGATTACATAAAACAAAAAATTTGGCTTTTTTATTGAGGATTACATTAAACAAAAAATTTGGCTTTTTAATGTCCATATAGATTAATACATTTTTAAAAAAACTCGATTTATGTAATTCTCAATAAAAACTGAGTCAAGTGCATGTTTCCATTCAATTCTATTAGAGTTAAACGTTTAATTCCTTTAACCCTAATCTAGTTTCAAAAACAGATCTGGCATTTTTATGTCCGAATAGATGAATAAGTTTTCAATAAAAAACTCGATTTATGTAACCCTAAAAAAAATGAGTCACAGTGGATGTTTCCTTTCAATTCTATGAGAGTTAAGTGTTTAATTCCTTTAACCCTAATCTAGTTCCAAAAAAAGATGTGGCATTTTTTAAAAAATAGATTAATACATTTTTAAAAAAACTCGATTTATTTAATCCTCTAATAGAGCTGAGTCACAGTGGATATTTCCATTCAATTCTATTAGAGTTAAATGTTTAATTCCGTTAACCCTAATCTAGTTGCAAAAAAAGATGTGGCATTTTTATCTAAAAATAGATGAATACGTTTTTTTAAAAAACTCGATTTATGTAATCCTCTAATAAAACTGAGTTACGGTGACTGTTTCTATTCAATTCTAAGAGAGTTAAATGTTTAATTCCTTTAACCCTAATCTAGTTGCAAAAAAGATGTGGCATCTTTATATCCAAATAGATGAATACGTTTTCAAAAAAACTTGATTTATGTAACCCTCAAATAAAAACTGGGACATATTGGATGTTTCCATTCAATTCTATGAGAACTAAAAGTTTAATTCCTTTTACCGTAATCTAGTTCCAAAAAAAAAGATGTCGCATTTTTATGTCGAAATAAGTGCATAAGTTCTTTTAAAAAAACTCGATTTATGTGACCCTCAATAAAAAACTGAGTCCCATGGATGTTTCCTTTTACCGTAATCTAGTTCTAAAAAAGATGTGGCATTTTTATCTAAATATAGATGAATACGTTTTTTAAAAAAACTCGTTTTATGTAATCCTCTAATAGAGCTGAGTCATAGTGGATGTTTCCATTCAATTCTATTAGAGTTAAATGTTTAATTCCTTTAACTCTAATATAGTTCCAAAAACAGATTTGGCATATTTATTTAAAAATAGATGAATACTTTTTAAAAAAACACGATTTATGTAATCCTCTAACAAAACTGAGTCACAATGGATGTTTCCTTTCAATTCTATTAGAGTTAAATGTTTAATACATTTAACCCTAATCTAGTTGCAAAAAAATATGTGGCATTTTTATCTAAAAATAGATGAATACATTTTTAAAAAAATCGATTTATGTAATTCTCTAATAAAACTGAGTCATCGTGGATCTTTCCATTCAATTCTATTAGAGTTAAATGTTTAATTCATTTAACCCCAATCAAGCTCCAAAAAAAATGTGGCCTTTTTATGTCCAAATAGATGAATAAGCTTTTTAAAAAAACTCGATTTATGTTATCCAAAAAAATTACTTAGTCACAGTGGATGTTTCCTTTCAATTCTAAGAGAATTAAATGTTTAATTCCTTAAACCCTAATCTAGTTGCAAAAAAAGATGCGGCATTCTTATCTAAAAATAGATGAATACGTTTTTATAAAAACTCGATTTATGTAATCCTCAAATAAAACTGAGTCACAATGGATGTTTCAATTCAATTCTATTAGAGTTAAATGTTTAATTCCTTAAACCCTAATCTAGTTGCAAAAAAAATATGTGGCATTCTTATCTAAAAATAGATGAATACGTTTTTATAAAAACTCGATTTATGTAATCCTCTAATAAAACTAAGTCACAGTGGATGTTTCCATTCAATTCTATTAGAGTTAAATGTTTAATTCCTTAAACCCTAATCTAGTTGCAAAAAAAAAAGATGTGTCATTCTTATCTAAAAATAGATGAATATGTTTTTATAAAAACTCGATTTATGTAATCCTCTAATAAAACTGAGTCACAGTGGATGTTTCCATTCAATTCTATTAGAGTTAAATGTTTAATTCCTTTAACCCTAATCAAGTTCCAAAAAAATGTGGCATTTTTGTATCCAAATAGATTAATAAGTTTTTTTAAAAAAACTCGATTTATGTGACCCTCATTAAAAACTGAGTCACAGTGGATGTATCCATTCAATTCTAAGAGAGTTAAATGTTTAATTCCTTTAACCCTAATATAGTTCCAAAATAATTGTGGCATTTTTATGTCAAAATAGATGAATACATTTTTAAAAAAACTCGATTTATGTAATCCTCAATAAAAACTGAGTCACATTGGATGTTTCCATTCAATTCTATGAGAGCTAAATGTTTAATTCCTTTAACCCTAATCTAGTTCCAAAAAAACATGTGTCATTTTTATGTCCAACTAGATGAATAGGTTTTTAAAAAAAACTCAGTTTATTTGACCCTCAGTTAAAACTAAGTCACAGTGGATATATCCATTCAATTCTAAGAGAATTAAATGTTTAATTCCTTAAACCCTAATTTAGTTCCAAAAAAATGTGGCTTTTTTATGTCAATTTAGATGAATACGTTTTTAAAAAAAACTCGATTTATGTAATCCTCAATAAAAATTGAGTCACATTGGATGTTTTCATCCAATTCTATGAGTGTTAAATGCTCAATTCCTTTAACCTAAATCTAGTTCCAAAAAAAGATGTGGCATTTTTATGTCCAAATAGATGCATAAGTTTTTTTATAAAGTACTCGATTTATGTGACCCTCAATAAAAACTGAGTCACAGTGGATGTATCCATTCAATTGTAAGTGAGTTAAATGTTTAATTCCTTTACCCCTAATCTAGATCCAAAAAAGTGGCATTTCTATGTCCAAATAGATGAATAAGTTTTTGAAAATAACCTCAATTTATGTAACCCTCAATAAAAACAGAGTCACAATGGATGTATCCATTTAATTCTAAAAGAGTTAAATGTTTCGTTCCATTAACCCAAATCTACTTCCAAAAAAATGTGGCATTTTGATGTCCAAATACATGAAAAAGATTTTTAAAATAAACTCGATTTATGAAACCCTAAAAAAATGAGTCATAGTGGATGTATCCATTCAGCTCTAAGAGAGTTAAATTTTTAATTCCTTTAACCCTAATCTAGTTGCAAAAAAGATGTGGCTTTTTTATGTACAAATAAATGAATAAGCTTTTTAAAAAACTCGATGTGTGTTAGCCTCAATAAAAACTGAGTCACAGTGGATGTTTCCATTCAATTCAATTAGAGTTAAATGTTTAATTCCTTTAACCCTAATCTAGTTGCGAAAAAAGATGTCGCTTTTTTATCTAAAAATAGATGAATACGTTTTTATAAAACTCGATTTATGTAATTCTCTAATAAAACTGAGTCATTATGGATCTTTCCATTTAGTTCTATTAGAGTTAAATGTTTAATTCCTTTAACCCTAATCTAGTTGCAAAAAAAAAAGATGTCGCTTTTTTATCTAAAAATAGATGAATACGTTTTTAAAAAAACTTGATTTATGTAATTCTCTAATAAAACTGAGTCATTATGGATCTTTCCATTCAGTTCTATTAGAGTTAAATGTTTAATTCATTTAACCCTAATCAAGTTAAAAAAAATGTGGCATTTTTATATCCAAATAGATGAATAAGTTTTTAAAAAAACTTGATTTATATCACCCTAAAAAAACTGAATCACAGTGGATGTATCCATTCAATTCTAAGAGAGTTAAATGTTTAATTCCTTTAACCCTAATATAGTTCCTAAAAAATGTGGCATTTTTTTTTCAAAATAGATGAATACGTTTTTAAAAAAAAACTCACTTTATGTAATCTTCAATAAAAACTGAGTCACAAAGGATGTTTCCATTCGATTCTAAGGGAGTTAAACGTTTAATTCCTGTAACCCTAATCTGGAACCAAAAAAAGATGTGGAACTTTTATTTCCAAATCGATGAATATGCTTTTAAAAAAACTCGATTTATGTAATCCACAATAAAAACTGAGAGTTATACAGGTTGTTTCCATTCAATTCTATGAGAGTTAAAAGTTTAATTCCTTTAACCCTAATCTAGTTGTAAAAAAGATGTGCCATTTTTATGTTCATATAGATGAATAAGATTTTTAAAAAAACTCGATTTATGTTATCCTAAAAAAATACTGAGTCACAGTGGATGTTTCCTTTCAATTCTAAGAGAATTAAATGTTTAATTAATTAAACCCTAATCTAGTTGCAAAAAAAGATGTGGCATTCTTATCTAAAAATAGATGAATACTTTTTTTATAAAAACTCGATTTATGTAATCCTCTAATAAAACTGAGTCACATTGGATGTTTTCATTCAATTTTATTAGAGTTAAATGTTTAATCCCTTTAACCCTAATCTAGTTGCAAAAGAAAGATGTGTCATTCTTATATAAAAATAGATGAATACGTTTTTATAAAAACTCGATTTATGTAATCCTCTAATAAAACTAAGTCACAGTGGATGTTTCAATTCAATTCTATTAGACTTAAATGTTTAATTCCTTTAACCCTAATCAAGTTCCAAAAAAATGTGGCATCTTTATGTCCAAATAGATGAATAAGATTTTTTAAAAAAACTTGATTTATGTGACCCTCAATAAAAACTGAGTCACAGTGGATGTATCCATTCAATTCTAAGAGAGTTAAATGTTTAATTCCTTTAACCCTAATCTAGTTCCAATAACAGATTTGGCATTTTGATGTCCAAATAGATGAATAAGTTTTTTAAAAAAACTCGATTTATGTCACCCTAAAAAAACTGAGTCTCAGTGGATGTATCCATTCAATTCTAAGAGAGTTAAATGTTTAATTCCTTTAACCCTAATCTAGTTCCAAAAAAATGTGGAATCTTGATGTCCAAATAGATGAATAAGTTTTTTATAAAAAACTCAATTTATGTAACCCTAAAAAAGCTGAGGCACAGTGGATGTATCCATTCAATTCTAAGAGAGTTAAATATTTAATTGCTTTAACCCTAATCTAGTTGCAAGAAAGATGTGGCATGTTTATGTCCAAATAGATGAATAAGCTTTTTAAAAAACTCGATGTATGTTAGCCTCAATAAAAACTGAGTTACATTGGATGTTTCCATTCAATTCTATGAGACTTAAAAGTTTAATTCCTTTAACTCTAATCTAGTTGCAAAAAAGATGTGGCATTTTTAAGTCCAAATAGATGAATAAGCTTTTTAAAAATAACTCGATTTATGTAACCCTCATTAAAAACTGAGTCACAATAGATGTATCCATTCAATTCTAAGAGAGTTAAATTTCTAATTCATTTAACCCAAATCTGGTGATACCTTGCTTTAATGATAACAATATTTTAATTCAAAGGTTACATGGCAGGATTTGGAAATGTTTTTGAAATTTTTGAAAATAAGTTTTACAGTTCAACAACTCGAGTTTGATCATCCACAACTCGAGTTCTATGCTTGTGTTTTGGAAAACTTTTAGGTATAACTCGAGTTTCCAACTTCAAGTTGTGATAAGTCGAGTTACACCATTTGTAGAACTCGAGTTACATGCCTTAAGTGCTCTGACCAAGGAACTTCATGTGTAACCACTCGAGTTCTGAGGTTAAGCAACTCAAGTTACTTGGAACTTTCTTCAACAACTCAAGTTTTCAGGTTCAAGTTGTGATGACTCGAGTCACAGCTCTTTTTGAACTCGAGTTGCATGCCTAAAAATCTATTTTCTAGAAATCTTATGTGCTAGAACTCGAGTTGCAGTCTTGGAGAACTCAAGTTTCCCTAAACTTTCAAGGACAACTTGAGTTTCTCACTTCAAGTTGTGACAACTCGAGTTCCAGGTTTATAAAACTCAAGTCTCGTGACCTTGAACTACTGAGGAAACTTTTTGGTAATTAGAACTCATGCTGCAGAAGCATATAACTTGAGTTGCATAACTGGTTTACAAAAGAACTTCCAACATAAAATCGAGTTATAGCATTCAAGTTTTAGTGACTCGAGTTACTCACTTTTTAGAACTCAAGTTGCACAACATGATTTCATAACTTGCAGTCTAAACTCGAGTTATCCAAATAAAAGTTTTTGAACTACATTATGAAACTTTCATTGTGAACTCAAGTTTCCAAATTAAAGTTTCTTCAACTCGAGTCAGGCATTTTTGAAAACTTGAAGTTTTATAACATGGCATTTCAGATAACTTCAAAACATGAGGTAGAACTCGAGTTATGCATTCCCACAACTTGAGTCACAACTTTATCTGACAAATAGCGTCTGACACGGAGCTTCACTTTTACCAAATCCTTTCTTATTCCTGTCAAAGATTTTTAAAACCTACTTGCCACCATAAATGCTCGTTTACTAACCTATGAAACAGGAAAAGTTTCACCTGCTGAAGATCTCCGACAAACGAGAAGCAATCAGAATTTTTCAGTCTTTGCCAACATCGAAGGATTACATTTATTGCCGCATTCAATGCTCACACCAACCAGAGACAATAGCTACTCAGTCTGAGTAACGGACATTTGGCCTTCTCTAACGGAAACTTGAAAGACTTCATCTATAAATAGAGAAGCATTGAAGACGAAAAGAGATGACGATTAACAACGCTGCTATTCATACGCTCTCTGTCTCTTGCCTTCTGTAAACATTCAATATTATTCTGTGAGCTTCAGTGTTTAGTCTATCTACTCTTTTGAGAGTTTAAACTCGTGATTCATTCTTGTAAACATTGAGAAACTCAAAGTTAGGGCTTTGAGTTCTTTGGGCTGTGAGGTTGTTGAAAAACAGAGAGTGAAGGTCTCTGTTGTCTTGCAAATAGTGAGGGGGAGTGTGACTCCTTAATTGTAAAGGCTTGTGAAGCCTGATTGCTTGAGTTTAGTGGATTGCAAATCTCAGAGGAGCTCTGAGGACTGGACGTAGGTCAGAGAGGACCGAACCAAGATAAATCACCGTGTCCATTATTCCTCTGCACTCTCAGTGACTTTGTTTTAATTTCCGTGATTTACGTTTTAATTTTTAACTGTGACCAATTCACCCCCTCTTGGTCAAATCCTATTCTAACATTTGGTATCAGAGCAGGTCTCTTGTCTAAAGGACGTAACTGTCTCAAGAACGATCATGACAAGATTTGGCGAACACATGATGGCCGATGGAGCATCAATAACCAGACCTCCAGCATTCAACAGCCAGAAGTTCTCTTTCTTGAAAATAAAGTTCCGAAACTTTATTATGGAAACTAACTTTGATTTGTGGGATATTTTTGAAACAGGCAACATTGTGCCAATGAATAAAGATAAAGACTAGCTGGTTCCAAAGCTGAAAGAAGAGTACGATGATGAAGACAAGAAGAAAATGCTATTGAACCGTAAAGCTGTCCTAATATTGTAAGCAGCCTTAAATGAAGACAATTTCTTTAAATTCTGCACTTTACCCTCCACAAAACATATGTGGGAAGCATTGGATATTGCCTACGAAGGAGCTAAAGCGGTAAAGGAAAGCAAAGTAAACATGCTCACCACTGAGTATGACTTACTGAAAATGAAGGATGAAGAAACAATTGCAGAATTCTAAATGCGGCACACTAACCTAATCAATAAGTTAGCTTCTCTTGGAAAAACATATGATCAATGTTCCCAAGTGAGAAAGAAAGATTCTCAATGTGCTATCCAGCAAGTGGGAAGCGAAAGTAACAGCCATCAAAAAGTCCCTGGAGAGTCAATAACTTCAGTGGCAGCATTGTTTGAGAGTCGTGCAGAGTATGAGAGCAAGCAGAAATTCAAGAAAGAATTATCCAACATTGAAGAAAAGAAGAAAATGGGCCTTGCACTCAAATCTGCAAAAGAGAAAGAAAAGGAACCTGAAACAGAGCAGGAGGAGGAAGAAGAAGGTGTTGAAGACGAAGAACTTGCAATGGTAGTTTGCAAGTTCAGAAGAATGTACCGAAAGGATCAACAGACTCACAACCACAAAAAGGAGGATCAAGCAGGATTATTTGCTATGAATGCAACAAACCAGGACACGTCAGGGTAGATTGTTTGCTAATTACTGCTCAAAACAAAGAGAAAGAGAAAAAGAAGCCGAGATTCTTTAAGAAGAAAAAGGTGTATGTCTCTGGCATTTGGGGCGACAGCACCTTAGACAAAGAAAGCAAAGCAGAAGAAGAAGCAAACCTTTGTCTCGTGGCTCAAGAAGAAGAAGACACAGAGATAGTGGGGGTAATTCTCACCAACCCCACTTATGATGAATTACTTGAAGATTATGATGAAATGCACATTGAACTGTTAAAATTTGCAAAAGAATTGTCATTTCTCAAAAAGAAGGTTAGGGAGCTAGAAAAACCAATTGAGAAAACTGTCACTGCTTCTGTTTTCTCTAACTGTGAAACCTTGAAAACTGAAAATGATAGATTAGCAAAATCTCTTGAAAGGTTTACACAAGGAAGTGAGATGTTACAAATCATTTTGAAAACCCAAAGAGTAACTAATGATCGTAGTGGCATAGGTTATAACCCAGCAAACGATTTTCACAAAGGTAAGAAGAATGGCAATAGAAGTTATTTATAGTTTTTCCAAAAATATGTGCATACGTCTGAACCGTTTGCTTTTTGTAATTATTGTAATAGAAAGGGACATAGAACTACTTCTTGTCATCTTAGGAAAAAAGAAAGATCTTGGAACTTACAAATGGGTACCTAAAGGAACTTATGTTCCAAAGGCACCTAGAACTAAGCTGAAAGGATCCAACAAGACTTGGGTACCTAAATCAATTAAATGATCTTTTTGTAGGTTTGTCTTAGAGCATCTAAGTCAAGTAAGTGGTATATAGATAGCGGATGCTCAAGACATATGATGGGTGACAAAAATAAATTTGTCAACCTTAAAGCAAAAGAATTGTTGGAGTTGGTGAAGTGAATAATGCAAATGGAGCTCCGGTCAAAGATGTTTATCACGTGGAAGGATTATGTCACAATCTCCTGAGTGTGAGCCAAAGTACTGATAAAGATAAGTGGGTGATCTTCGACTCACAAGAATGCTTCATTATCAACAAGAAAGATCTACCGATCAACAAAGAAAAGTTAAAAATTCAACTCCGAGCTCCAAGGGACTGTAACTGTTATACCATTGATTTAGAAAATACTTTCACCAACTCTTGTTTAATTAGTCAAACTGATGAAAGTCATTTATAGCATAAACGTTTAGCACATGTTAATATGCATCAGCTTGACTGATTAATCAAGAAAGAATTAGATCAAGGGATTCCAAAAATCAGTTTTAAAAATGACTTAGTTTGCGATGCCTGCCAAATGGGAAAACAAACCAAGTCTTCTTTTAAATGACTTAGTTTATGATTAGTCATAGTGGATGTTTCCATTGAATTGTAAAAGAGTTAAATGTTTAATTCCTTTAACCCTAATCTAGTTGCAAAAAAAGATGCAGCATTTTTATCTAAAAATAAATGAATACGTTTTTATAAAAACTCGATTTATGCAATCCTCTAATAAAATTGAGTCACAGTGGATGTTTCCATTCAATTCTATTATAGTTAAATGCATAATTCCTTTAACCCTAATCTAGTTCCAAAAACAAATTTGACATTTTTATATCCAAATAGATGAATAAGTTTTAAAAAAAACTCGATTTATGTCACCCTAAAAAAATTAGTCATAGTGGATGTATCCACTTAATTCTAAGAGAGTAAAATGTTTCATTCCTTTAACCTTAATCTAGTTCCAAAAAAATGTGGCATTTTGTTGTCCAAATAGATGAATAAGTTTTTTAAAAAAACTCAACTTATGTAACCCTCAATAAAAACTGAATCACAGTGGATGTATCCATTCAATTTTAAGAGAGTTAAATGTTTAATTCATTTAACCTAATATAATTCCAAAACAAATGTGGCATTTTTATGTCCAAAGACGAATACATTTTTAAAAAACTTGATTTATGTAATCCACAATAAAAACTGAGTCACACTAGATGTTTCCATTCAATTCTATGAGAGTTAATGTTTAATTCCTTTAACCCTAATCCAGTTCCAAAAAAATGTGGCCTTTTTATGTCCAAATAGATGAATAAGTTTTTTTAAGAAAATACTCGATTTATATAATCCTCAATAAAAACTGAGTCATAGTAGAAGTATCCATTCAATTCTAAGAGAGTTAAATGTTTCATTCCTTTAACCTTAATCTAGTTCCAAAAAAATGTGGCATTTTGATGTCTAAATAGATGAATAAGTTTTTTTAAAAAAACTCAATTTATGTAACCCCCAACAAAAACTGAGTCACAGTGGATGTATCCATTCAATTTTAAGAGAGTTAAATGTTTAATTCATTTAACCTAATATAGTTCCAAAAAAAATGTGGCAATTTTATGTCCAAAGATGAATACGTTTTTAACAAACCTGATTTATGTAATCCACAATAAAAACTGAGTCACACTGGATGTTTTCATTCAATTCAATGAGAGTTAAATGTTTAATTCCTTTAACCCTAATCTAGTTCCAAAAAAATGTAGCATTTTTATGTCCAAATAGATGAATAAGTTTTTTGAAAAAATACTCGATTTATAAAATCCTCAATAAAAACTGAGTCATAGTAGATGTATCCATTAAATTGTAAGAGAGTTAAATGTTTAATTCATTTAACCCTAATATAGTTCCAAGAAAAATTAGGCATTTTTATGTCCAAATAGATGAATATGTTTTTTAAAAAAACTTGATTTGTATAATCCTCAATAAAAACTGAGTCACACTGGATGTTTCCATTCCATTCTATGAGAGCTAAATGTTTAATTCCTTTAACCCCAATCTAGTTCAAAAAAAAGATGTGGCATTTTTATGTCCAAATAGCTGCACAAATTTTTTTAAAAAAATACTAGATTTATGTAAACTCAATAAAAACTGAGTCACATTGGATGTTTCCATTCAATTCTGTTAGATTTAAATGTTTTATTCCTTTAACCCTAATCTAGTTGCAAAAAAAAAAAAGATGTGGCATTTTTATCTAAAAATATATAAATACGTTTTTATAAAAACACGATTTATGTAATCCTTTAATAAAACTGAGTCGCAGTTGATGTTTCCATCCAATTCTATTAGAGTTTAAAGTTTTATTCCTTTAACCCTAATCTAGTTCCAAAAAAAGATGTGGCATTTTTATGTGCAAATAGATGCATAATTTTTTTAAAAAAAACTCCATTTATGTAACCCTCAGTAACAACTGAGTCATAGTGGATGTATCCATTCAATTCTAAGAGAGTTAAATGTTTAATTAATTTAACCATAATCTAGTTCCAAAAAAAAAGTGTCATTTTTATATCCAAATAGATGAATAAGTTTTTTTTAAAAAAACTCGATTTATGTAACCCTCAATAAAAACTGAGTCACAGAGGATGTTTCCATTCAATTCTTAGAGAGTTAAAGTTTTAATTTCTTTAACCCCAATCTAGTTGCAAAAAAGATGTGGCATTTTTTATGTCCAAATAGATGAATAAGCTTTTTAAAAAAAAACTCGATTTATGTTATGCTCAATAAAAACTAAGTCACGTTGGATGTTTCCATTCAATTCTGTTAATGTTTAATTCCTTTAACCATAATCTAATTGCAAAAAAAAAAAAAGATGTGGCATTTTTATGTTCAAAGATGAATACGTTTTTAAAAGACTTGATTTATGTCATCCACAATAAAAATTGAGTCACACTGGATGTTTCCATTCAATTCTATGAGAGTTAAATGTTTAATTCCTTTAACCCTAATCAAGTTCCAAAAAAATGTGGCATTTTTATGTCCAAATAGATGAATAAGTTTTTTAAAAAAAATACTCGATTTATATAATCCTCAATAAAAACTGAGTCATAGTAGAAGCATCCATTCAATTCTAAGAGAGTTAAATGTTTCATTCCTTTAACCTTAATCTGGTTCCAAAAAAAATGTGGCATTTTGATGTCCAAATAGATGAATAAGTTTTTTTAAAAAAAACTCGATTTATGTAACCCCCAATAAAAACTGAGTCACGGTGGATGTATCCATTCAATTTTAAGAGAGTTAAATGTTTAATTCATTTAACCTAATATAGTTCCAAAAAAATGTGGTAATTTTATGTCCAAAGATGAATACGTTTTTAAAAAACTTGATTTATGTAATCCACAATAAAAACTGAGTCACACTGGATGTTTCCATTTAATTCAATGAGAGTTAAATGTTTAAATCCTTTAACCCTAATCTAGTTCCGAAAAAATGTAGCATTTTTATGTCCAAATAGATGAATAAGTTTTTTTAAAAAAATACTCGATTTATATAATCCTCAATAAAAACTGAGTCATAGTAGAAGTATCCATTCAATTCTAAGAGAGTTAAATGTTTAATTCATTTAACCCTAATATAGTTCCAAAAAAAATTAGGCATTTTTATGTCCAAATAGATGAATACGTTTGTTAAAAAAACTTGATTTATGTAATCCACAATAAAAACTGAGTCACACTGGATGTTTCCATTCCATTCTATGAGAGCTAAATGTTTAATTCCATTAACCCTAATCTAGTTCAAAAAAAAAAGATGTGGCATTTTTATGTCCACATAGCTGCAGGAGTTTTTTTTTTAAAAAAAATACTAGATTTATGTAAACTCAATAAAAACTGAGTCACATTGGATGTTTCCATTCAATTCTGTTAGAGTTGAATATTTAATTCCTTTAACCCTAATCTAGTTGCAAAAAAAGATGTGGCATTTTTATCCAAAAATTGATGAATAAGTTTTTATAAAAACTAGATTTTTGTAGTCCTGTAATAGAAATGAATGACAGTGGAAGTTTCCATTCAATTCCATGAGAGTTAAATGTTTACTTTCTTTAACCCTAATCTAGTTCCAAAAAAAGATTTGGCATTTTTATGTCCAAATAGATGAATAAATTTTTTTAAAAAAACTCGATTTATGTAACCTCAATAAAAACTGAGTCACAATGGATTTATCAATTCAATTCTATTAGAGTTAAATGTTAAATTCCTTTAACCCTAATCTAGTTCCAAAAAAAAATGTAGCATTTCTATCTAAAAATGGATGGATACATTGTTAAAAAAACTATATTTATGTAATCCTCTATTAAAACTGAGTCAGAGTTGATGTTTCCATTCAATTCTATTAGAGTTAAATGTTTAATTCCTTTAACCCTAATCTAGTTCCAAAAAAATATTTGGCATTTATGTCCAAATAGATGAATAAGTTTTTAAAAAAAGCTCGATTTATGTAATGCTAAAAAAGCTGAGTCACAGTGGATGTATCCACTCAATTCTAAGAGAGTTAAATGTTTAATTCCTTTAACCCCAATCTAGTAGCAAAAAAGATGTGGCATTTTTATGTCCAAATAGATGAATAAGCTTTTTCAAAACACTCGATTTATGTTATCCTCAATAAAAACTCAGTCATAGTGGATGTGTCCATTCAATTCAATTAAAGTTAAATGTTGAATTCTTTTAACCCTAATCTAGTTCCAAAAAAATGTGGCATTTTTATATAAAAATGGATGAATACATTTTTAAAAAACTCGATTTATGTAGTCCTCTAATAAAACTGAAACTGAGTCACAATGGATGTATCCATTCAATTCTATTAGAGTTAAACGTTTGATTCCTTCAACCCTAATCTAGTTCCAAAAAAAATGTGGCATGTTTATGTCCAAATAGATGAACAAGTTTTTTTTAAAAAAACTTGATTTATGTAACCCTCAATAAAAACTGAGTCACACTGGATGTTTCCATTCAATTCTATGAGAGCTAACTGTTTAATTCCTTGAACCCTAATCTAGGCCTGCCATTTTTATGTCCAAATAGATGCAGAAGTTTTTTTAAAAAATTACTAGATTTATGTAAACTCAATAAAAACTGAGTCACATTGGATGTATCCATTCAATTCTATTAGAGTTAAACGTTTAATTCCTTCAACCCTAATCTAGTTCCAAAAAAAATGTGGCATGTTTATGTCGAAATAGATGAATGAGTTTTTTAAAAAAAAAACTCGATTTATGTAACCCTCAATAAAAACTAAATCACAATGGATGTATCCATTCAATTATCTTAGAGTTAAATGTTTTATTCCTTTAACCCTAATCTAGTTGCAAAAAAAAGATGTGGCATTTTTATCTAAATATATATAAATACGTTTTTATAAAAACTTGACTTATGTAATCCTCTAATAAAACTGAGTCGCAGTTGATGTTTCCATCCAATTCTATTAGAGTTTAAAGTTTGATTCCTTTTAACCCTAATCTAGTTCCAAAAAAAGATGTGGCATTTTTATGTTCAAATAGATGCATAATTTTTTTCAAAAAACTCCATTTATGTTACCCTCAATAAAAACTGAGTCATAGTAGATGTATCCATTCAATTCTAAGAGAGTTAAATGTTTAATTAATTTAACCCTAATCTAGTTCCAAAAAAAAGTGGCATTTTTATGTCCAAATAGATGAATAAGTTTTTTTTTAAAAAAAACTCGATTTATGTAACCCTCAATAAAAACTTAGTCACAGAGGATGTTTCCATTCAATTCGAAGAGAGTTAAATGCTTAATTAATTTAACCCTAATCTAGTTCCAAAAAAAAGTGGCATTTTTTTGTCCAAATAGATGAATAAGTTTTTTTTAAAAAAACTCGATTTATGTAACCCTCAATAAAAACTGAGTCATAGTGGATGTTTCCATTCAATTCTAAGAGAGTTAAATTTTTAATTCCTTTAACCCCAATCTAGTTGCAAAAAAGATATGGCATTTTTATGTCCAAATAGATGAATAAGCTTTTTAAAAAAACTCGATTTATGTTATGCTCAATAAAAATTGAGTCACGTTGGATGTTTCCATTCAATTCTGTTAAAGTTAAATGTTTAATTCCTTTAACCCTAATATAGTTGCAAAAAGAAGATGTGGCATTTTTATCTAAAAATTGATGAATAAGTTTTTATAAAAACTAGATTTTTGTAGTCCTGTAATAAAACTGAATCACATTGGAAGTTTGCATTCAAATCCATGGGAGTTAAATGTTTAATTTCTTTAACCCTAATCTAGTTCCAAAAAAAGATTTGGCATTTTTATGTCTAAATAGATGAATAAATTTTTAAAAAAAACTTGATTTAGGTAACCTTAATAAAAACTTAGACACAGTTGATGTATCAACTCAATTTTATTAGAGTTAAATGTTGAATTCCTTTAACCCTAATCTAGTTCCAAAAAAAATGTAGCATTTCTATCTAAAAATGGATGAATACGTTGTTAAAAAAACTCGATTTATGTAATCCTCTAATAAAACTGAGTCAGAGTGGATGTATCCATTCAATTCTATTAGAGTTAAATGTTTAATTCCTTTAACCCTAATCTAGTTCCAAAAAAAAATATTTGGCATTTATGTCCAAATAGATGAATAAGTTTTTAAAAAAAGCTCTATTTATGTAATGCTAAAAAGGATGAGTCACAGTGGATGTATCCGTTCAATTCTAAGAGAGTTAAATGTTTAATTCCTTTAACCCCAATCTAGTAGCAAAAAAGATGTGTCATTTTTATGTCTAAATAGATAATAAGCTTTTTAAAAACACTCGATTTATGTTATCCTCAATAAAACTAAGTCATAGTGGATGTGTCCATTCAATTCTATTAAAGTTAAATGTTGAATTCTTTTAACACTAATCTAGTTCCCAAAAAAATGTGGCATATTTTAACTAAATATTGATGAATATGTTTTTAAAGAAACTCGATTTATGTAATCCTCTCATAAAACTGAGTCACAGTGGATGTTTCCATTCAATTCTTTTCGAGCTAAATGTTTCTTTAACCCTAATCTAGTTCCAAAAAAGATTTGGCATTTTTATGTCCAAATAGATGAATAAGTTTTTTAAAAACAACTCGATTAATGTAACCTTAAAAAAACTGAGTCACAGTGGATGTATCCATTTAATTTTAAGAGAGTTAAATGTTGAATTCCTTTTATCCTAATCTAGTTGCAAAAAAGATGTGGCACTTTTATGTCCAAATAGATGAATAAGCTTTTTAAAAAAACTCGATTTATGTGGTCCTCTAATAAAACTAAGACATAGTGGATGTTTCAATTGAATTCTATTAGAGTTAAATGTTTAATTCCTTTAACCCTAATCTAGTTCCCAAAAAAATGTGGCATTTTTTAACTAAATATTGATGAATAAGTTTTTAAAAAAAACTCAATTTATGTAATCCTCTCATAAAACTGAGTCATAGTGGATGTTTCTATTCAATTATATTAGAGTTAAATGTTTAATTCCTTTAACCCTAATCAAATTCCAAAAAAGATTTGGCATTTTTATGTCCAAATAGATGAATAAGTTTTTTAAAAACAACTCGATTTATGTAACCCTAAAAAAACTGAGTCGCAGTAGATGTATCCATTCAATTCTAAGAGAGTTAAATGTTAAATTCCTTTTACCCCAATCTTGTTGCAAAAGAGATGTGGCATTTTTATGTCCAAATAGATGAATAAGCTTTTTAAAAAAAACTCGATTTATGTTGTCCTTAATAAAAACTGAGTCACAGTGGATGTTTCCATTCAATTCTGTTAGAGTTAAATGTTTAACTCCTTTAACCCTAATCTAGTTGCAAAAAAAGATGTGGCATTTTTATCTGAAAATAGATGAATATGTTTTTATAAAAACTCAATTTATGTAATTCTCTAATAAAATTGAATCATAGTTGATGTTTCCATTCAATTCCATCAGAGTTAAATGTTAAATTCCTTTATGTTGAAACCTTATTTTGATGATAACAAAACTGTGTTAAAAAGATTGCAAAATGAGTTTTGAATCACAAAGTTTTTAGTATTGAATCAGTACTTCTTGAAAATACTCTAATGTTTTGTCAAAGTGTTGATAGTACTCAAGCAGTGGAATCCAATACTCGAGTACTGCATGTTTTGATCTTAAGAAAATTGAGGTAACATTTCAAGTATTGACAAAACGTATTGTCAATACTCGAGTGTTGGAATATGGCACTCGAGCACTGTACTTTGAAATGAGTTTTTAGACTATACTTTGAGTGTACACTACAAGTATTGGCTGACAGTAGAGCCAATGTTCGAGCACTAGGTTTTCAATACTCAAGTATTGAGGTTTTTCAAAACACTTCAAGTATTGGCTGAAAATATTGCCAATACTCGAGTCCTGAATTTCAGCACTCGAGTGTTGACCATTTTTCTCAACACTGTCAGGTAACACTTCCAGCATTGGCTGACAGCACAACCAACAGTCGAGCACTACTTTTTCAACACTCGAGTGTTGAGACTTTTGACAGTGCTGTCAAGTGATATTTCAAGTGAAAGCTTCCAGCAGAGCCAACACTCGAGCACAGATTTCCACCACTCGAGTATAGTGACCTTTCACTCAACACTGGAAGCCAACACTGCAAGTGTTGACTGCCAACACTACTAACACCTGAGTACCAGCTTTCTATCACTCGAGTATGGGGTTGAAAATTTTCACTGTTCATCAATACTCTATCTCAATACTTCCAGTATTCACTTCCAGCATTACCAACACTCGAGTATCATTATTTCATCACTCGAGTATTATGATTCATCAAGATTATTTTTCATCACTTGCACAAAATACTCGAGTATTCCTAGAAAGTATTATTAACACTCAAGCACTGAATTTTATCACTCGAGTATTTGATTCTTTTCAAAACACTTTCACATAACACTCGAGCATTGCATCAAAGCATTGAACTTCTCTTTGAAATATTTTGAGCAACACTCGAGCATAAAAAC
>JANTPZ010000642.1:0-24970 GCA_025593235.1 Vachellia pachyceras | reverse complement strand
AAGCAGTGAAGACAGAAGAAGAACGAACAACTACGCATATTTATTACTCCTTCTATCTAAGCTTTGTGTGATATACATTCAGTTTCATTTCAAGTGAGCTTCAGTGATTAGTTCATCCACTCTTTTGAGAGCCATATTTATATTCTATTTTGCAATCGTTGTAATATTCTAAGCTGGGGCTTAGAATACGTTTGGTTGTGAGGTTGTAAAAATACAGAGAGTAAAGACCTCTGTTTCTTTTTGTAAAGCCTGTTTGATTGAGTTTAGTGGATTACAAATCTCAGAGGTGCTCTGAGGACTAGACGTAGGTCTGAGGGACCGAGCCAGGATAATTTTCCGTGTCCTCTTTCTCTTTTAAACTCCTTCATTTCACTTTCATTTTGCTGTTGCTGAACGTTAAATTTTTATCTGACCAATTCACCCCCCTCTTGGTCAAATCCTACTCTAACACTTTTTGCCTTTGCAAAATGATTCCTTAGCATTTAACTTTCCTACATACAATATTATGCAATGGACATTAATACCAAACCATCATCAAGCCTTAAAACACATCAAACACCATGCAAAACTCTTCTTGAAGTTTAAGAGCCCTTATGCCCTTGAACTTGTCAAAATTAATTCCATTGCTTCCAAAATCATTTTCTCACTTCTACCCTACACAATTTTTCATTATAAAGCCAATGGAAGCATCAAAATAATCAAAAACACACTCCTTCCCTATGATACAGATCTGGCCGAAAATTCACCTATAAAGAAACCAAGGAATTTTTCAAACTTCCATTGCATGTAATTGCATATTATTGATCCCAAAACACTTTCCATGCATTATTTAACATCAAAAACACCTTCCCTACACAAGAGGAAAAACTTTCAGCATGTCCCCGTAGGGTTTGAGAATCTAAAATTCCAAATACAACAACAATCAATACAAACTATACATCAATCAACTTCTTAGCTTGCATAGAGTTGTTTTGGTACCAATTATTTGATCTAAATCCCTCTCTTTCTGATCCTACCCAGTTGGTACACATGATAAAATTTTTCGTCGTAATGCAATGGAAATGGATCAAAAAGATTTTTTATTTCCAAGGATTGCACTTTAGGGTGCAACCCCATGATCGTTCTCTACGGAGCTATATATATACCACTATTTACTAGCTTGTGTTTAGGTTTGCTTTGTAAACGAAAAACTGTTGTTGATTCAAAATTGCTATCTACCCAAAGCTAATTACAAAATGAAATTTCTTTTTGGTATTTTTGGATTGAGTAAAATAGTGAAAGCAAAGTTGAAATGTAAAAAGTGTTGGATGATGAATTTCCTCTTGAAAAAAAATTAGGCTATCATAGTTCACAAAAGATTAGGGGAAGTAGTAGTTTTCGCACTAAGTTTCGTAATGAAAACCCCAACAACTCGCTGGGTCAGAAATTCCATTTAATGAACTCCATTCCATGAAACCCTTTAAAAACACTTAGTGTGTATACGGAAGTCACAAGGTGCAAAATTCAACTCAACACAATATTGCCTCTAAAATTAAGCACAACTGGAAGATAAAAGAGAGCAACAAAGATTTCATGGAATAGGTAGAAATGAGACTTTACTCTACCACATCAAACACAAAGAAGTTCAATACACAAATAATCCAAATTTGGCTCGACAGAGGCCAAGTATCTACGTGCAAATTACAAGTCCTAACTCAGCAACTGTGTAATCCATAACATAAATACAAATTGAAAATTAATACTCCCCTTTCGGAACATCGAACTCAGGCTAACTACATCTCCAAGAGGAAGGGAGATGCTCAGCTACTCATGTGAAGTGGAATCAGACTCCAGATGGATGATTGGAGATGCATGGATGGATTAGGGGTGAGATGGGATGAGATTAGGATTGTGTGAGTAGAGAGAGTGAGAGAAAATGTGAATGGGTGTGATCTCTACCTCCTTCCTTTGCCTCATCTCGAAACTTACCCTATTTGATGTCTATTAACTGTCCAGGGTCGAATCCAAGAAGGTGGGTCGGGTTTTATTTCCATTTGGAGCTTGATTCATTGTTGTTGCATGATATTCACCGCGATGAACTTGAGGTTTCACCACAGTGAACCTCCCTTGAGAGTTCTTGCTCGCCTAATTTAACTTTGGCCGCGATGAACTATGAATTACACCACGGCAAACTTTCCCAGAGCTGCTTTCTAATGATCTTGTTCAGAGTTCTTGAAATGAAATAGCAAATATTTGAAGTATCACTTGCTCATGATAGAAATTAAGACAATTATATCATTGTTCATGGTAGATGCACCCAAAAATCACACTAATCAAGATCAACAACTCTAAATCTCAAATTAAGCACAAGAAGGGTCATGAAAGGCTAAAATTAAATTAAAAACTCTGGAAAGCGAAGTACAAATGTAGTACAAATAATGCTCAATCACTTTCTCATTTTCTCTCACTATAGCCAGAAATTCCATCAGCCATATTCCACCAAAAATCAAGAAACTAAACTGATAGAAATGAAGAAAAAGGTTTAAGGAGCAAGAATATGCAAAATATTTTATGAAAACACAACTTTACCTTGAATTTTTGAAGATTTTTGCTCTCCTTTGGTCTTGAAGCTTCATGCTACTTCTCTCTCTTTAGGTTCTGTATTTGCACGAAATAGATGAAGGGAAATGAAGAGAAAGTGGTCTTATAGAGCTTATAACAAGTTTATGCCATGTGTCCTCAAATACCTAGTCCAATCTTACATTAATAAAGTAACTTTATTATGATATATTTTAACACTTGTTTTTGTGATATTCCTGACCACTTTTTACTCATTAAATATGACTCCTCTAAGTGGCAAAATATGATCTCCTATTTTGCTTTTTATAACGTTAAGTTTCCATAAAGTAGCTTTACTGCACCGAAAATGCTTAATCACTAATTTAGGGTCATTAAAAATTTCCTAAATTCATGTGATACTCTAATGATTTTTATTTCCTCAAAATGTCTTCCAAATCATCTTAAATTAATTTCTAAAGAAAACCCAAATTCAGGGTTTTTCCGAGCCTTTTCTTTCCGATCGGGGAAACTGTTTCTCTCTTTCTCTTGGAAACAATTTTATAAAATACTAGAATTTTTGAGCTATTTTTCTTGCTTTGAGATCAAACATATGAGGATTCTAGGTATTTTAAACAATCATCTTGGATAATTATTTATTTAAATAGAAAAAAATTAAATGACCAATAAAATTCCCGCAACATAAACATAGGTCATTTTAACCTGAACTAAGCCTCACTTGCTTATCAGTGAACTCTGTTAGTGCAAGATTTGACCAAGAGGGGGTGAATTGCTCACTTTTAAAAATTAAAAACTTAATAGCAGAAATGAAACAAAATCGCCAAAGAGAGCAGAGAGAAAATTAACATGAGCGATTTATCCCGGTTCGGTCCTCTTGACCTACGTCTAATCCCCATAGCACCTATGAGATTTCCAATCCACTATCCACTAACAAACAAGTTACACCGGGCCTTTACAACCGGAGGCTCTCGCCCCCTTACAACATGTACTAAAATAGAGTCTCTCCTACTCTGTTTTCCGACTCAAATTCAACCCAAAAAATTCAAGGTCCCAACCTTGAATATCTCACACGAATACAACAAAGTTCGATAAGATAAAGTCTCTTAAAATAATGGATAGTCAAATACTGAAGCTCACTGAAATTTTTGAACAAAAATGACAGAAGATGTAATTAAATACAGTATGTGCATTCAAGCTTTTTCCCATCATTCCTTCTATCTTCAGAGCTTCTTTATTTATAATCGAGGCTCTTTGAATCAACCGTTAATTTGAAGTTGAAATTCTGTTAGAGAGAATCTATGCGTTCGTTTGTCTGTCATAAATGCTGCAGCCTGTATGTCCAATATCTGTGAATTTGTCCGTTGAGAGTCCACACTGGAGGGGAATTTATCAAACCCGTTTCCTGTTATTCGTCAAAGCATAATGTATTTATGGGAGTAGGTGAAATTCAAAATGTCTGAGCACAAAAATGGAAAACTTCTGTAGACCATAGGCGTAGCAGTGTCAGAAGCCGTATCAGAGAAAATGAAACTCGAGTTTTCAACATCTTCATGACTCGAGTTCTATCACATAGGAATTAATAGCTAAGTTGTAAAACTTCAAGTTTGTGAAAATAAGGACTCGAGTTTAAAAACGTGTGAAGAACTGGCTCAGTTGAAATATCCTTGAGACTCAAGTTTGGAAAATAAGGAACTCAAGTTTTTGAAAACTTTCAGTGAGAACTCGAGTTTGAGAATCAAGTTCTTATACTGATTAAATTTCGCAAAGCATGGAACTCGAGTTTGAAAAACATTAGGACTCGAGTTTTGTGAAACTCTAAGTCAAAACTTCCAGTTTTGAAATCAAGTTTTGTGGAATAGTTATGGAACTCGAGTTCTGAAAAACATGAAACTCGAGTTTTATAACGTGATGATAAAACTTGAAACTGAAACCTCAAGTTTTGACTTTAAGTTTTGTTACACAGTTGTGAAAATCGAGTTTTGAGAAACATGGAACTCGAGTTCTTGAACTATGAAATACAACTCGAGTTTTCCAAAGCTTATGACTCGAGTTTTACTGAAATATTTATGAGAAGATTCAATTCAGATCATGAAACTCGAGTTTTGGTAAATGCACAACTCGAGTTTTACTTCATGACTTTAGCTTACACAGATCACGATCCAGCTTTCAGCACCTAACTCAACTTGCAACAGTCATACCTTTCTTAATTCAACTCCAAACCATGGAAATACTACATCAATGGAAAGCCCTGTATGTCTACTTTCACATGAAACAAGAATCAGCTCCAAATCTATTATATAAAGAAAGTTATGATAGATACAATAAGCAAAGGTCACTGATAAAGCGTTCGAATTGACTACCAACTTTCAAAAATTATATCTCCTTCATATGAAATGCTTTGATGCTGGTTTTGGTCTCTATGAACCGAATTTGGAGTTTAGTTTAATATAAAATTAGTTTCATATCAATTGGAGTTGTGGTTTGGGACATATGAGCAAGATACCAAATATATGTCGAGCTAACAAAAAACGGAGAGGCTGAGACTTGAGTTCTGATGACTTCAAAACTCGAGTTTTGAGTCCAGGAGGCTGAAACTCGAGTTTTGATGATCCAGAACTCGAGTTTGAAACTAAGAAGATGAAACTCGAGTTTTAGATGCCCAGAACTTGAGTTTTGACACTTAGAAGTTGAAACTCGAGTTTTGATGGCCCAGAACTCGAGTTTTGAAGCTTTTGATGACCCGAAGTTGAGTTTTGACACTTTACTTCATGTTTAGCTTCAGGAAGCTCCAGAAACTTATCAAACTCAATTTTTATCTTCAAGAAATGGTTTTAAGCATCCAAAAGAAGTATAGATGACTGGTAACTCAATGTAAGATGATGAAACATCTATTTAAAACATTTTAACATTCAAATTGAGTTATTTGACCACATCATCTCCCAATTAAAAGGAATGCACAAATATAGTAAATCAATATGCATTATAAAATCCTTTGTCAAATCAATATGAATATGAAAACTTTTTGCTCTATTATATTTGACATCATCAAAACTAATCATATCTAACAAACTTTTCTCTATCTGATGGCGTCTTAAAAATTTTTTGATATGTTGGTCAAACTTTGACCAAAATGTCCTTAGGCTTTTTTCATAATTACCAAAATGCCCTTGGTCTTTTCTCAAAATGGCCATTTTGTCCTTGTCTTTTTTGAAAATGACCATTATGTCCCTATCTTTTTTCAAAAATGACCATTATGTCCTTATCTTTTCAAAAATTACCATTATGTCCTTATCTTTTCAAAAATTACCATTATGTCCTTATCTTTTCAAAAATTACATTTAGGTCCTTATTTTCTAACATATCAAATTCGGTCATTTATCTTCATACTTTTCTGCAAATGAACTTTCCTACCCTTAACTTCTTTTCCTCCTCTTTCTACTGGACCCTGATTCAACATTCTCTTATTTATTTGGCCTTTAATTTTAGTCACCGAAAGTATGGATATTACAAGATATACTTCGCTACAGCTAAACCTCTCAAGGCTTGTGTTTACCTCTCGGGTATGTTACACAGTGATGAATTTTCCTTTTCGTCACAACCAACTTCTCGGTTACCAGTAGGTTCCCCTTGGGTGGTATTTACAGCGATGAAAAATCACAATTTTATCCTATGAAGTTTTTTCGTGCGACCAAAGTACGTACTTGTGCAACAACGAAAATATGCCTTCTGAAAGGTTAATAAAAATTGATAATTGTGATATTGGGAGAGGATGATGTTGTTATTGATGAGTGGCTATTAAAGAGGAAATAAGGGGTGAATATCTAGCATGTTTAAAGAGGAAATAAGGATTGAGAACTTCTTGTTGTACACTGGATGATCCTAGGCCCATTGTGATGAAGGCCCGTGAAACTACTTTGATTTTGAAGAGGGAACCCATGGTCTTGTCTTGTGCTCTGTGGATTTTGACTAGTCCATATTACTTGATCAGTGAGCTTGTAGAGTTGTACTACCAGTCACATGGGACAGTGCTAACCCATAAGTTTAATCAAAGGATATAAGGCGGGGAAGAAATAAAGGGGAACTCGGTGAAATAAATCTTTATGTATTGATTACTTTGCAACTTTGTGATGTTATACATAAGAGATCATGATATTATAAAATATATTCACTCTATGAGAGTGTTTTATATAGCCATTCATTTTAATGAATATGTGGGAAACTTAAGATTGGGATCTTGAGTCTGTTGGGCTGAGATTGAATTTGAAAACAGAATGCGTGAGACTCTATTTTAGGGAAAATAGTAAGGGTGAGTGAGATTCCTCATTCTTAAGGAGCCTATTGTTGTTGCTGATAGTGAATTTGCAAATCTCAAAGGAGCTCTAAGGACTGGACGTAGGTCAGAATGACCAAACTAAGATAAATCACTATGTTCATCTTCTCTTCTCCACTCTCAGTGATTTCGTTTCATTTTTATTTTCAACCAAAAACTTTAATAATTCACCAATTCATCCCCCTCTTGGTCAAATCCTATTCTAACAATTTATAGTACATAAGATCATGGCTCGCATTTTAAAAACCTCCTTCCGATTAACATAAAAAACATTTACACATTCTTCCCACAACTCCTTCAAATCTTCTATCAAGAGCTTTAAGTAAACATCTATGTCATTTCCTTGTTGTTTTATGTAATATCCAGGATTTTAGTAACTGGATATAAAAGCTAAACAGGTAGCTCAAGGTAAGGCAAGGTCTTAGAGAAAAAAAAGGAAAGGAAAGGAAAAGAAGAGTGAAAATACCATTTACCTAGCATAGAAAAAGCAAGGGCATAATGATCATTTTGAAAAGTAAAGGAATGAAGGGTCAAGTGGAAAAGCCAAGGGACCCAAATGTCAGATAAGATTGGGACTAAAGAGGCATTTTGAGAATTAAGAGACCAAATTGTCATTTAAAAAATTCAAGGGCATTTTGGTAAATAAGTAAAAGTTCAAGGGCATTTTGGTCAAAGTTTGACAAAATATCAAAACAATTTTGGAGTCCCAAAAGAGAGAGGAAAATTCACTAAGCAAGAATTGAGACCTCGTTCAAATCAGAATGATCAAAATAACCTTTTAGGAAATTTTAAAGGTTATTTAATATTTGGATATTTAATAAATAAATAATTAAATTTAATTATTTAAAATATACAGAGGACTCAAATATTAGATATCAGAGTAGGGAGTATAACTCAGAAATTCTAGTATTTTACAAAATTATTCTCAAGAGAAAGCTAAGAGTGGTTTACCCGATAGAAAGGATAAAGTCCGGAAAAACCCCGAAAATAGGTTTTATTTGAAAATTAATTATGGGCAATTCTAGAAGCTGAATGGGGAAAGAAAAATCATGGAGGTATCTCATGAATTTTGGGAATTTTTGATGACCACAGACAGGTAAAGTTAGTAGAGGATTCCCAAAAAGTATTTCTGACCCAATAAAGTAGCTTTAAGGATAATTAAATTAACTTTATTCATGTAAAGTGTGCTGCCCAAATTGCACCACGTGTCATTCTCTTATGGTGATATAGAAAAGTGGAAATAGATATTTTCATCACGTGATGCACTAACTCAGATTAAAGTTACTTTATCAGTCCAATCGAGTCCAACACTTAATAAATCACATGGTACTATATATGTTCTTCAAGAGAATTCTTGAAGCTTCCATTTGAGCTTCAAGTCGTACAAACACATAAGAAGAAAGGTAGAGAGACGTGGAGAGGTGGAGGAGCAAGAGGAGAGTAAATTTCAAACCGAATCTCAAGGTAAATCCATGTTTCATGCTTGGAATCTCATTTATTCTTGATCCTTAAGCTCTTCTCTCCAATTCTATCGGTTTATTTTTCTCCAAAGATGATTGTGTTGGCTGTTATGAAGATTATAAAGTTTAGGTATTGAGGAAGGAAAGTGAAAAAAAGAGATTTAGATGAAAGAGTTGTTAGAAGACAACTCTATGGATGCTTAGGAACATACTGATGGTTGTAGAATGTTATTTGAATGAGTATATGAAATTTTGGCATGAATTTACTGTTCATATGAGGTTTGTATGAAATGAAGTGATTTGATGCCAAATAATTATGGGAAATTGGTTAAGGAATGTGTTTATGTATGCATAAGAAGCTAGAAGTTGAAAAATCACATTTTCTCAGCTTAATAAGCCTCGACCATACCTGGTTCATGGGAAAATAATGAGATTTTGATAATTTTGATGCTTCCATTGAGTTTCGAAGGAAAAATTGTGAAGGGTATAAGTAAGCAAACAATTTTGGAAGCATAAAATCATTGTTGGAAAAGTTAAGGTTCAAAAACCCTAAGTAGTGCAAAAGAAGTTCTGTAACACCTCCTATTTCCCCCTCAATTACTCATATTAGATCACTCTTGAACCACTCTAGGGCCTTAGATATAAAACATGTGACCAAAATAGTGAACCAGAAATGTTCAAAATGGAAAAAACGTTGTTAATATTCACTTGTCACTTTTTCAGATTTCTGACCCAACTTTGAAAAATTCATAATTAATTCTAGAAAAATCAAAATTGAGTGATTCCAATTTCTAAATTTATCTTATTGAGTGATATATAGGGGGAAATACTCATTAGCCCAAAAATTTTCCATTTGAATCAGTTTATTCTGAAAACACACGCTGTTCAAATGGTCACTTCCAGTTTTTTCAGTTTTTCCCTTAAACTTGGAAAAATCATAAATCTTTATCTACACATCCAAATTTAGTAAACTTTAGCTCATTTTAAATCTTATGATTTGCAGTATTTAAATGGAAAATTTCATGAAATTTTGACCTCATTTGCTATTTTTCGTCATCACTTAAAAACTGGGCAGTTTCAAGGGTCTTTGGAACCCTTCTTTCTCAAACCTTTCTTTCTAAAAATTTGGTAAGGCTCTTTTACCATTTTAAAACTCCTCTTCATACATACTTGTTTAACTCACTTGCTCATTATCATGCATGTATGTACATATAATTACCCATTTATCATCTAGGAGTTTAACACTTCATGACTACATATTTTTTTTTTGGTAAACTTCATGACTACATATTTTACTTAAACATAAGTTCCAATCATTTTACATAACTCCATAAACAAAAGCATATCATTATGCCACCTTCAATCATTATTCCGCTTGCTCCTTACCTTTGCTTGAGCTTGCACCTAGAATGGTTAGTTGGGGGATTATTGAGATTTTGAAAAATCCCAATAGCAAAACTAACTAACAAACTTGTGAATGTGCATGACATGCTTTTATCATATGTGTACGATCAAAATACATGTGACACGTTCCACTACATAATATCATGCATATGGCCATAGCAATTAAAGTCACATAACATACACATAACATTTAGTTCATTCATCACAAAAGCATGCACCATTCACAAACAAGTTCATAAAAACAATAGTTCAAAGTTAGTAGTTTCGCTACCTTTTTCCTTTAGCTCTCCTTAACCTTTAAAGCTCTCTTGATAACTTTCCCAACAAGTTCTTTGATGTTTTAACTTCCTAAACATCATACAAGAATATAACCATCAAGCTCAAGCCATCAACAATGCAAGAGAACTACAAAAACGCAATATTCCCTTAATTGCTCTTTTAAGAACCCTTAGAACACTTTAACTTGTTCTTTTGACTTCCAATGCTTCCCAAATCCTTTTGTTACTTTTACCCTACACAAAAATTCATTCTAAAGCCATGGAAGCATTAGAATCATCAAAATCCCACTCCCTCTATTTCTTTTGATTTTTTTCGAAAATCTGCACAAAAGAGGGAAGTTTGGATTTTTCACTTTTCTTTTCATATACATGTATATTCTTACTTTCCAACTCCTTTTCATGCATTATACCACTCAAATACATCTTCCCCTCTCAAGTTTCCAAATAGACAGCACCTCCCCATACACTTAGGGTTTCCAAAAATTTCTCCAAAACAACCAAAACAACCAACAACATATATCAAACTACTCTTTACTACTCAATAAAGAACTTGCAACCATTTACTACCTCTAAAACCTTTTCTTTCCATTTTCTTTTCTTGAAACCCTAACTTTTATTCTACAAAAAGAGGGCTCTATTCAAGAAAACAAACCAATGAAATGATAGAAGAGTTGCAAGGAGTAAAAAATGTAAAGAGTTTGGTTGCTTAAGACTTACCTTGTTGTTGTGAGCTTGCTCTTCTTCCTCTTGAGAGTAAAAATGGTGTCTTCTTTGGCTTGGGAGGGAGAGAGAATTTCAGACCATGAGAGAGGGAGAGGGTGACGAAAATGAGAGGAGAAAATGGAAGTTTAGCTAATTAAATCCCTTCACAAAATAATGAATGGTTATGATTAAGACTTAATGGCTAAGTTTCCTCTTGAATGATTAAGATCTTGCCACTTGTCAAGCTCTTGTGGAGAGTGAAAAAGTTGTCATCATTACTCTCTAGCTTCTCCATCAAGACTTGGTTAGACTAACTAATCCCATTACCATCCAGTTATTATCTAGTTACTTGCTTAGTTACTATTTACCCCCGATAAAAGTAACTTTTCTCCGGTAAATCCTTTATGTAGTTTTTTGGAGATATTTTCTTCCTCATTTCATCTCTATATTTCCCTCATGAATAAGGCGCCATCTCATTCCCAAAATACCCCTGGGTTTCCTCGTAACTCGTCTGGGTTCCTCAATTCCTACGAAACACCGTAAAACGTGCCTTCGGCGGCCAATTTGACTTTAGGGCATGAAAAATTCCTAGAATTTTCCCTGATTCTCCAGCTCTTTTCCGTTTTTCAAAATTCTACCTGGATTTTTCGTAATTAATTTTCTAAGAAAATCCTTTTTCAGAGGTAATCGGGTACTGTTGTCCTCTGAACTAAGGAACTACCTTTACTGGTGTAACACACCTTAACTAACCCCTTTAGCTCTATTTTATATCATTATGGAACCATTCTTGGGCCTTGAATAACTTAAAAAGTCAAAAGAAATCAAATTTGAAAATTTTATTTTTAAAAGTTACTATTCATTGAATTTTGGCCCAACTTTGAAAATTGATAACTAATTCTAGAAAAATTGAAATTGAGTGGTTCCAATTTTTATTTGAATCTTATAAGTTCCTCTATGGGGGAAAAATGCTCATTGGGCATTAACTTGCACAATTGATACAGTTTATTGTGCAAAAATTTACTGTTCATTTGATAATTTTTTATTTTTCCAAGTTTTTCCATGATTTTCTTTAAATTTTGGAACATCATAAGTTTTTGTACAAAACTCCAAATCCAGTGTTCTTTGACTCATTTTAAAGCTTGCAACATGAAATATTTTACTGGAAGAATTCACCTCATTTGGAGTTCATTTACCCTATTTCACGCCATGCCAAAGTACAGGGTTTGACCAACTTTACATTACCATTTAGTCAAACTTATTATTTCATAACTTCATACTTAGGCATTCACACTTTTAAATCTCATTTCATGATTAATCAGGCATTTGGGAGTAAATAAAGCATGCTTCCACTACTCCATGTCTATTATGCATGTAGGAGTTTAATTTACATAAATACATAATAGCAGAACTTAAGGGTAACTGAGTTACATAACCAAACATTCATCCAAAAAGCAACATAAAACTTGCTTCATGTATCATTTAGCTTGTCCTTACCTTTTGATGAGCTTCCACCTAAAAGTGGTTAGTGGGGGAGAATGAGATTTTTGGAAATCCCAATAGCAAAACTATCCAACATATTTCATAAAATGCATGACAACTTTCATATAAAAGTGGATTCATAAAAGTGCAACATGAGACATATAGATGCATATGGCCATAGCATACAAATGCACACATCCACACTTTCATTATCATAAATTCTCAAATCAAGTCATGCATAATTCAAAAGAGATTTTCATAACAATTTAGATTAGAGTTAGATGGTCTTGCTACCTTTAGCTCTTAATTTCTCCTTAACTTGGATGCCTTCTTAATCACTGAGAAACTAATTCCTTTCACCAAACTCTTGCCTACATAATTCACAACATTATGGCCATTAAACATAAGCCATTACCAAGGCAAAAATCAATGTAAAACTCCCTTAAACTTCCCCTTGAATTACATAAGTCTTAAGACATTAAAACTTGTCTTTAATGTTTTCTAATGCTTCCCAAAACTTGTGCTCACTATTACCCTACACAAAATCTCATTTTAAAGCCATTGAAAGCATTAAAATCATCAAAATAAAACTCTTCATCCACTTTCCAGATTTGCACGAAAATTGCCAAGTGAAGGAAAAGTGATTCTTTTTCAAGTTTCCATGATATGTAGCATCATTTTCTTGTTTCTAAACTCATTCTCATGGATTATATAGCTTAAATTCAACTTTCCTACATCCCATAAAAATTTTGGCAGCATAACCCCTTAGGATTTTGAACTTCAAAATTTACAAAATCAACAAACAACCACCAAACAATCACAATATATATATATATATATCAATTTACTCCTTGCAACTCAAGGAGCATTTTGCCTACCATTATTGGCTCTATCTATTCCTCTTTCTCATTTTCTCTTTCAAGAACAGTAATTTGGGATCTTGAGAAAGAGAAGTCTATTCAAAATTCTATGACCATAGAGAGGAAGAGGAACTCACAAGCTTCAAGAAAATGTATGGGATTGAGTGGTTTGGCTTTTTACCTTGGATTTTCCTTAAAATTTTTCTTCCTTGTGCTTGCTTGAATGGCGTATTCTCTTCTCCATTTTTGGGGCTGAATGTCGTGAAGAATGGCTGGAGAAAGAGCCAAAAATCTGACTTGATTAATCTCTCATAATGAAATCAAGGGCTAGGATTCATTCTTGTGTTTAAAGATTGATCTAATGGTTTCATATTCCACCACCACACCAACATGTGCTCTCTCTTTATTGGTCTTCATAAAGTGGTAATAATGGCTGCACATGGGGTTAAAAATCTGGTTGTAACCTTGGTTACACTAACCAAACCGGTTACCGTTCAGTTACTTCTACTGATTACAAAATTCATAGGTAAAAGTTACTTAATTTCAGTAAATATTTTTCCACTTTTCTGGAGATGTTTTATTCCTCTTTTAATCTCCATAATTCATATAATAATATGGCAAAATATTTTCCCAAAAATACCCTTGAAATTCGCCCAAAAATAACAGAGTAATTTTATCCTATCGAAAATCCCCAAAAATGTATTTCCGAGGGCAATTAACTTTTAGGGCACTAAAAATTTCTATAATTTTCACTAATATTGTAGCCCTTTTCCTTTACTCAATTTGCCCTTCGGATTGTCTGAAAATAATTTTTGAATAAAATTATATTTTCAAGGTTTTCGGGCCTTTTTCCTTAAAATCGGGAAATTCGCCTCAATCGTATATTGGGCAATAATTTTATTAATTACTATAAAATTCATTTTATTTTCCTATACCCTGAACTCAACTGATTGAGGTCTTCTGGCACCTCAAATAATTATTTCCAACTGATTTACCTTTGAAATTCTCTAAACAGATATCTAACCCGCATTTTGACAATATGTCAAATCTCAGTTAATCAGTGAGTTATGCTCTATCTTTTGGGCATCTGTGAATTTTTCTAATATTTTGGTTAATAGTTGACTTTTTTGACTTTGACTTTGTCAAATGACCAAAATACCCTTACACTTCTCTTAATTACCAAAATGCCCTTACTTTGTCTAACTTTTCGTAATTCCCATTTTGCCCTTGAATTTTTCGCCCTTGATCTTTTGTTTATTGACCTTTGGGTCCTTCCCAGGAGGTCACCCATCCTGACATTACTCCAGGGTGAGCACGCTTAATTGCGGAGTTCTTACAAAATTTCATCTGTTAGGCCAGGTCTGACTTTAGGGTTTCCAGCCCATTAGCATAATCTTTTTCCATACTTTCCATCTGTGTGCTCAAACTCAACTTTCGACTACTGGTTTGACCCCTTTTATTCAATGACCATATTGCCCTTGTCTTTATACTTAATGACATTTTTATCCCTAACTTACATTCTTAGTAATTTCAAAGCCGTAGGACTAAATTGATCAGAGTCTCTTTGGTCCATTGACATCTTCTCTTTCTGTACTTTTATTTTTGGGCCTTATCTTATCTCATATCTATTAGTTTGACCTCTATTTCAATTTACAGAAAAGGGAGGATATTACAACTGGATACTGGATAATAATTTTATTAAATACTTTAGGATCCAACTAAACTTTTCTCAGTTCGGGTCTCTAGCATTTGAGGACTCATGTTACCTCAAATAATTACATCTCGATCGTCTGGATTGTCAAAATCCCTTAACTACAAAAATGCCATTACTTGTCTTACTTTTCCCATAATTACCAAAATGCCACTACCTTTTCTACTTTTACCACAATTACCAAAATACCATTACTTTTTCTATTCTTTCTTAATTTCAACTTTACCCTTAGTCAACTTTGACATTTTGATCAACTTTGACTTTTTAGTCCACTTTGACATTTTGGTCAACTTTGATTTTCCTATTAACTTTTGACCAAATTACCAAAATGTCCTTACTTTCTAATGACATTTTGTGCCCTGAGCCTTTTTAATCTAAATGACCATTTTACCCTTGTCATTTGTACCAAATGACCATTTTACCCTTTGGTCATCTTTACTTAGAATTCTCAAGACTCAGGGACTTCATCATTCATGATCTTCCTTATCCATAGGCATTTTCCTTTTTTATATTTCTTAGTATGGGCCTTAACTCAACCCATAACTATTGGTTGAGCCTTCATTTCCAATTACCGGAATATGCAGATATTACAAGTTCTAAGAGGATTCTAAGTGTTTTAATGCATGGATTATAGTCTATTGTTAATGCCAAATGCAGTACATTATGTGTAGGAGTTGAATAGCAAAGAGGAAAGCTCCAAAGGTGCAAAAGGAAGCTATATAAGAATAAGGGAGACTAAGTCGATAAGGTAGAAAATTATCTAACTTTTACACTTATATTGCTATTATTTGTTGAGTGTGCATTGCCATGTTTATGCTATATAATTGATGTATGAACATGCAAGCTATTGTTTGATGTTTGATGATTATGACATGCCTTGGCCAAGAGGAAAGAAAGCATGTGAGGTTAGTGTTGAATGTTAAGTTTCATGCTTTCATTTTACACATCCATGATTAGTATCTAATGAAGTGAAAGAAGAAAAAGTAATGTGTTACATTTTGGTCCTAAAATTTGTTGATACCTTGTTTTGATGATAACAAAATTGATGTTTTATATTTTTGCAAGAATTATGAAGTTGGTAAAATGTCTCTAAAATTTGAATATTTGAGTTTAGCATGCTACTGTTTTTTTTTCAAATCAATAACTCAGTGCTTTCTGAAAATGCTCAAGCAGTAAGTCAAAGTATTGTCAATACTTGAGTATTGGGACACAATGCTCGAGTACTGTGTTTTGGAACTTATAATTTTAAGCAATGTTGTCACTGAATGCTCTGCATTGATGCAAGCAGCGTCAATACTCCAGCATTGCAGCTCAATGCTCGAGCACTATGCCTAAAAATACAGTACTTTCACTCAGTGCTCAAGCATAAAGTTCAAGCATGGCCAACACTCAAGCATTGATCCTCAATGCTCAAGCATCGAGCTGAATATATGGTTTTCAGGCAGTGCAGTCATAAGAATGCTCAAGCAGTGAGTGGAACCATTACAAATGTTCAAGCACTGGCACCCAATGCTCGACCATCGAGATTCAAGTCCATGCCATCAGCCAATGCTCGAGCACTACAACACAGTGTTCGAGTGTGAGAGTCTTTTCTCTGTGCTGTCAAAGAACGCTCCAGCAGAGGCTTCAAGCAAAGCCAATGCTCAAGCACTGAGAATCAGTGCTTGAGTATTGAATGTTTCTTAGATAGTGCTATGAGTAAATGCCAGCAGTAACTGGAAGCATTGCCAATGCTCGAGCACTGCACCCAATGCTCGAGCATCGGGCTCAAAATTATGCTATTCACCTATGCCTTCCTGAAAATGTGTTAGCATAGGATTTAGCCAAGAGAGGGAGTGAATTAGTCACTTTTTAAAAATCAAAACACAATACACAGAAACAAAACAATGTCACCGAACGAGTAGATAGAAAACACAAACTCAGCACATTTATCCTGGTTCGATCCTGCTGACCTATGTCCAGTCCTTAGAGCACCTCTGAGATTTCTTAATTCACTATCTGCAACAACAAAAGGCTCTGCAAGCCTTTACAATGGGAAGTCACTCCCCCTTTCACTTTTCACTAGAACAGATTATCGCATACTCTATTTTCTAACTCAAACTCAGCCTAATAAACACAAGGTCCCAACCTTGTGTTTCTCACAGATTCACAATTGATAAAGGCTATAATGACTCTCTTGAAAGAGTAGATATGTAATCACTGAAGTACATGAAGTGTAATTAATGATTTACAGAGAATAGTTTGAACATAATGAATGTCGGATGTTATTCACAGTATTCGTCTCTCTCGTTGTATTGAATGCTTGAGCTTTTATAATTGAAGAGTAATGAATTTAGCTGTTAGACTCCACTAATTACCGTTACTTTCATCACCAACTATTCTGCTGCTGCCATTAATGAAGAAATTAATGTAGCTCGAATGAACAACGATGACAACGGACAAACATTAATGCCTTTTGTCTAAGAAGGATTGTGTCTGCTTTTTTTATTTCATAAGTCAATGAATTTGCATTTATGTGAGCAGTTGATATTTAAAAAGCTGTTACACAAATAAGGAAAGATTTCATGGAGTATAGGCATAGCTATTAGATGAAAATTGTCAGATAAAGTAGTGCTCGAGTTTTTTTCTCAATACTCGAGTGTTGACCAATGAAAACAAAAGTAAATTTGAATTTCATGAAGCAGTACTTGAGTTTTGAGTTCACTACTAGAGTTTTTCATAATACTCTTGAAGTAACTAAAGTATCTACTGGTAGTGATGCAATGAATATTTTGAAAACTTTTATTCAATATGTAAGTTGTTGTGAAAGCATTGGAAAAGATCTTTAATACTCGAGTTGCAATAAGATGCTTGAGTTTTCTGAATACTTTCAGTTGTTACTCGAGTTTTCAGGAAGAGGTTTGAAGTAAAAACATTTTGGAAAACTCTATCACTCGAGTATTCAAACTCAGTACTTGAGTGTTGACATTACTTTTACCATGACTCGAGTTCTCTTATGCAAGTGTTGCGTTTGTTCTAAAAGTGATGCTCAACGCTCGAGTATTGCAAAACCAATACTCGATTATTGACAACACTTCCATTGTAACTTGAGTGTTCTGGTTCAAGTGTTGTGCTATGTTGTGAAAAAGAAGCTCGATACTCAAGTATGGCAAATTAAAACTCGAGTATTGATAGCACTTCTTTCACAATACTCGAGTTCCACTTGAAAGTGTTTAGTTACAAAGCATCTTGAGTCTCAATACTCAAGTTTCTAGAAAACAAAACTTGAATGTTGTTAGTACTTCAACTTCACATTCAAGTTTTAGCTGAGAGTTTTGAAATATAAAGTCAATTTTAACTCACTATACTCGAGTACTAACATTAAATACTCGAGTTTTGTGAATATTTTAATATTAAGTCGAGCTTTTATCTGAAAGTATTGAATTTTGACATATTTTTAAGGCTTGATACTCAAATTTTAAAACATAATACTTGAGTGTTGTTAATACTTTCACACAGACTCGAGTTTTAAATATGAGTAATGAATCTCAAACCCTTTTAAAAACCTAAAACTCGATTACTGAGATATAGAACTCGAGTGCTTCAACATGAATATCAAAAACTAAGTTTAAATCAATTTGAAACTTCATAATTCTTGTAAACACACAATACTCATTTTTGTTATCATCAAAACATGACATCAACAAAATGCTCTAGCAAACTATACCAGCACTCACAATGCTCGAGCACCATGATCTAGGGCTCGAGTATTAAGGATTTCAAATATATATTTGTTCAATACTTGCACTGAATGCTTGAGCAATTTTAGGAAGCATTATCAATGCTCAAGCACTGAGATCCAATGCTCAAGCATTAACATGGTTTGCTATCAAAATCTTTTTTGTGCTTGAGTACAAACTAAAAGCATTAATATTACTGGAAGGACTATATTTTTAATGCTCGAGTATTCATATAATTTTTCAAATACTTTCATACTATGCTCTAGCAGTGAGTTAAAGCATTGAACTTTTTTTTGAAATATACATTGCAGAACTCGAGCATTAGAATGGCATGATCGAGCATTACTCTTTGACAGCTAGTAGTTTGACAACTTTACCTATGCTCTGTAGAAACTTTCCTTATTTATGCTAAATATTTTTTGAATTCTAACTGCTCTCATAAATGCAGAAAACTTTGGAGATGAGGAATAAGCAGACACAATCTCTCAGACAGAGAACTTTAACGTTCATCTACCGTCGTCGTCATCGTTCATTCAAGCTACATTGATTGCTTCATTAATGTCAAGAGCAAAATAGTTGGTGAAAAAAGTAACGGTTATTAATGGAAGTCTAATGGCTACTTCATTGTTCCTCAACTATAAAAGCTCAAGCATTCAATACTGAGAATGATAAACATTGTGAATAACATCTGACATTCATTAAGTTTAAACTATTCTCTATAAATCATTCATTACACTTCCTGTACTTCAGTGATTACATATCTACTCTTTCAAGAGAGTCAATATAGCCTTTCTCAATTGTAAATCTGTGAGAAACACAAGGTTGGGATCTTGAGTCTATTGGGCTGAGTTTGAGTTAGAAAATATAGTGTGCGATACTATATTCTAGTAAAAAGTGTAAGGGGGAGTGAGTTCCCGTTGTAAAGGTTTGTGGAGCCTACTGATTACTACAGATAGAGAATTGAGAAATCTCAGAGGTGCTTTGAGAACTGGACATAGGTCAAGAGGATTGAATCAGGATAAATTTTCTATTTCCATCTTCTATCTCTCTACTCTTCCGATGACTTTTTTTAATTCTGTGCATTGTGTTTTTAAATTTAAAAGTAACCAATTCACCTTCTTTTGGTCAAATCCTACACTAACAAAATCAACATGAATATCATGATATACTTGCGTTCATACACAAAAGAGGAGACAGGTTGTACATTATCAAGAGAACAAGACATGAACTATATATGTTGATAAAGCTACCATAAGGATTTCTGTCATCCATACTGAGTGCAAGCCTAAGTTTCATTGGCTCATTGCCAAACTTAGGAAACAATCCATCATTTTTCTTTCACTCAAAAGAATCGACTAGATGTTGAATCTTTCCATCACAAATCCTCTCATATGCATGCTATGTCAAATTTTTTGCATAATTTTCATTAGCAAATAGATGCATGAACCTTGGTACAATTGAAAGATAATACAACACATTTGCATGAGCCCTTTTGATTTATGCCTTGATATCTCACATATCGGACACTTCTCTAGCTCTTTAAATTCTTTTCTATACAATATACAATCATTAGGACATGCATGTATCTTTTTATATTGCATGCTTAATGGACACAATATCTTCCTTGCATCATAGTAGCAATTCAGCAATACACGTTCTTTCGGAAGCATGTCCTTCAGCAACTCAAGAATTTTTGTAAAATTTTTGTCATTCCACCCATGTCGTGCTTTCAAGCCCACCAATTTCAGCATTGCATTCAATGGTTGGTACTTTTCACACCCTGAATATAGAGGCTTCTCTACATCACTCGCATATTATCATGTATTTGCTTAAAGGCCTCCTCCAACATCAAGAATGATGTCCTCCAACCGATCATGCATATCTATGTCATTATCATCGTAAGTATCTCCCCTTTGTTGAGATGTACTTGGCCTTTCCATTTCTTCACTATGCCATATCCATACTCTATAACTCTTGCAAAACCCTCACAAATTAAGTATGTGTATATATTCTCAACACTTAGTTGCCTCTCATTCAAACATTCAACATAAGGATAGTAAAACCTCCCTCGAACATCAACATTTCTTTTAGCAAAGTTCAAAAAAAATATTTCACCCCATTATCATATTCAACATTCGTTCATTTAGCATCGATCCAACTACAATCCATATTTCAATTCCTAAAGAAGGAAAGAGTAAAAAGCATGTTTAATCAACCACATATTTGACTTCCTAAAGAAACTTAATGCATGGGATAGCTAGGAAAATTGAATGCCTTTATAAATCAAAATGGCTACACAATGGTATGATTTGGTGGATTAAAAGTATTAGTGGCATACAATGTTAAATAGAGGTGCATGAACCTGCAAGAAGTAGCAACATGTGAATCCAAAAATTTGTGTCCATAATAAAGCAAGAAACTAAAGAAAGGCAACTAAATCATATACTCTTGAAACTACTTTAGGTATTTCAATAATACCCCCAAAAAATCACTCTCAAAGTGAAAGCATGATACACAACTAGGAAGAATCACATATTAATATAGCAAAGACCTAAATCTATAGAAAACCAAAACTAAGAATCATAAAAAATTTAGAAGAATACATGAACAACAAGGGGGAGGGAGTCTGTTACCTAAGCCGACAGGGTGAGCGAGGGAGTAATTTTTTCTATGAGGCTCAGGCAATAGTGAACGCAAGGCTTCAGATTTCTGAGCATGAGAGCAACAGTGAATACGAGGCTTCAGATTTTCGAGCATGAGAGCAACGATGAACAATGGTGAATGAGCTTCAATGGTGAACGAGCACGATAATGGTGAACCAGGAATGAAGAAGGCAGAGTGCAAAGGAGTGGGCTCTTGATTTTAGAAGTGAAGAAAGGTAGAGAAGGCAAAGTATGGCACGGGTTGGTGAGGGTTGAATTTTTAGAAATTTATACTTTTAGATCACACATAAAGAGTGAGGTCTAAAAAGTTCACAATTTAGACCGCATCTAAAAATATATACTTTTTAGACAGCACAATTTGGTTCGGTCTAAAAAGTATATCTTTTTAGATCGTACCAAACGATTTAAAATTTGTACTTTTATTTACAATAATGCCACCGGTCAAACTTTTTAGACTGCATCCTCTATATGCGGTCTAAATAAACTTTTTCTGCTAGTGATAGTTGAAACATATGCGATAGTCAACCAATAGGCTACTAAAACATTAGTTGAAATGTAGGGATATGAATCTCTTTAGATTATAAATATCTATAACATTTTACATGATATTTGTTTATTGCACGATTCACTACTGTAATTTTGTTGAATTACTTTTCTCAACATTAGGAGGAGAGAATAAGCAGTTAGGTAAAGATATTAGTTAGAATAAATTATCATTGGCTCATTTTAATCCTTTAACTAAACAATATAAATTGAAAGTTTAAAAGATAATTCATGACAGAACTTAGTCAACCAAATGCCTAAAGTATTTACTGACCTAAAGAGAGTGACAAAGTCACATATCCTAGTTGCTAATGCTCCTACAAGAATTGATGTCCCTAAAGGATAGTCTATTATAAACAAACCTAAAGCACGCTTGAAAATTGGAGGCCCATCAGTTACAAAGATAAAAATTCCTAAAAAAGAAAAGGAGCCAATAATATAGCTGAGCAATTTGAGGATAATGATAAAAATTTGATTGCTATAGAAAAGCAATCTCCTGAATAATTGTTATCTCCAAAAGATAATATTGTGATCCCATAACATACTCAGGTACCTGACACATGCGAATAATGACATCCCAATAAATTATGTCATGAATGGAATATGATGGGATCGAAATGAAGTCAACTTTTATGTCATTTTTGCTTATAATATGGCATATGATGTAACGAATTATGATAAGGATCACGAGCCAACATCCATTGATGAGTATCAACAAAAAAGGATTGGCCCCTGTGGAAGGATGCCATTAATGTAGAATTAAAATCATTGGAAAATGGAAATTTTTAGACCTGTAGCCCTTACACATACAGATGTAAAGCTAGCTGAATACAAATGGATATTTGTATGAAAGATAAATGAAAAGGGTGACATTATAAGATATAAGGCATATCTTGTATTCCAATTCTTTACACAAAAACTTTATTGATTTTGAAGAAACTTATTCACTAGTAGTGGATATGACTTTTTGTTACTCACAAATACCCCTTACTTTTTGTTACTTAATTTGTCTAGCAGTAAATAAAAGGCATGATTTATGTCTAATGGATGTCATAATTGCCTATTGATATGACACAATTGATAATTATATTTATATGAAAGCCTTTGAATGACTCTAAATGTGATAAACATCAAATGCAAGTTATCGAAAACAATATTTAAATAAGTTAAACAAGTCCTCGCATGGATTGGAGCAATCAGGGTGCATGTAGTATAATTGACGCAGTGAATATGTGTTAATAGAAGAATATAAAAATGACCTAATATACCAATACATTTGTATGAGAGTTTGTTATAATTATTGTCTGTGTTGATGTTTTGATAATATCAATATCATTGAAACTACTGAAAGCTTCAAAAGGAAAATGATTGTTTGAAGAGAGAATTTGAAATGAAAGACCTAAGAAAAACAAAACTATGTTTGGGATTCTAGATTGAATACATAAAAAAAATAGGATCTTTGTATATAAAAAACTTACACATGGAAGGTTTGGAATGTTTTTCAATGGATAAGTCACATCCATTATGTACCCCAAACGGTTGTAAGGTCTTTACGGTTTGATAAAGATCCTTTTAGACTTCGAGAAAGTAACAAAGGAGATGAAAAACTACTTTGTATGAAAGTACTATGCCTTAGTGCTATTGAAGCACTAATGTATTTTGTTAATCACACACGGATTGACATATCATTTGATATTAACCTATTAATAAGATATAGTTCTTCATTATTACGAAGACACTGGAATGGAGTGAATCATATTCTTCATTATTTTAGAGGCACTATGTATATGGGGTTATTGTACTCAAGTGTATACAAGAATGAATTGATCGTTTACAAATGTGATAGATTTTGTCTCATCCACTAAAAGGTAAATCTTAGACAGGATACATATTTACAAGTGGAGGTACAACTAAATCAAGGGCGATAAAGCGAAGCATATTCAACTAAATTTCTTCTTTACTCGTGACCTTAAAAAGGGTGAAATTAATATCCAGCAAATCTATCCCAATGAAAATGTAGTAGATTTATTCACTAAATCACTCCTGTACAACTTTTGAGAATCTTGTTTGTGAAATCAAACTTATCAGACTTAATGATATCTACTAAGGTTGTCAAGAGAGCCAGTCTATACACGTACTCGTTTTTCATTATCTAGGTTTAATCCCACTAGGTTTTTCAAAAAAAGGTTTTTAATGAGGTATCATTAAAAAGTGTATATACATAAAATCGTTGTACTTTTTTTCTTCTCTAGGTTTTTGTTCCACTAAGTTTCTCTTGATTAAAAATTTTTAATGAGGCACATATTTAGTCATGAATATTCAAAATGTAGTATTATGAATATTATGCGATGATCATATCTCCCCATAATCCCCATTATATTTTATATGCTTGTATTATTTCATATAATTATGAAATTGATTTACCTTGATATAATAGAGGTTAACCTATAAATAGAACATACTCTTATGTACTACAAAACCATTATTTCTTCTTTCTTTAATTCTCTCTATTTTTCTTTCTTTAATTTGATAAAAATAACTTTTTTTTTATAAAAAACCCTAGTCCGCCTAATCCGATTCTCAAAGTCCCAGGCACGACGGCGGCGACAGCCACACTCCCTTGTCGTTTGATCCTCTTCTGCTTCTTGCTCCCAGTCCCAATCTTCATTATCGCTCACTAAGACTTCATCTTCAGAACCGCGCTATCCTGCTACTGTCCCTTGTGCTAGTTCCCGCTTTCTCTACCCTGGTGACCGCATACACACCGAAAGCCTCAAGCCGCTTACTGATTCGGAATACACGATATATCATTCAGTCGAAATACTGCTCCTTTTTCTCGTTTTTAAGCCGCCAACAATCTCTTTCAAATTTTATTTTCTCTTTCGTTCGAGGATGTGGAGGTTAGGGTTTGCAAGAAAAGCGTTTGAGAACTTCAATGCCACTGGAACTCGGATCCCTAAGGTTATGGCGGCTCTCTCTAGCTCAGGAGATATAGTTCAATCTTCTCATTTATCTGCCCGGGATTTTCCTAAAATGCCATGTCTCTGCAAAAGTCCTCGATTCTTTTCCCAGCATTCAGCTGAACACTCTGATTTTGAATCACAAATCACTGATTCTACCAAGGAGGGGTTCGTTCATGAGGTTTCAATGCATTCTTCTGAGGGTGCTGAACAATATGATGGTGCTCAGATGGGCTATGATGACCCTTTGGATAATGAGCCCCATGAGGAATCTCTTGAAGAAACTGGGGGCACGCAGATGGATA